>BRDA01002378.1:18773-51797 GCA_036984385.1 Crenuchus spilurus
AAAAAAAAAAAAAAAAAAAAAAAAAAAAAAACACCCCCCCCCGACCCAAAATTTTGGTGAAAAAGGATAATCATTGCCATGCTCTGAAGAAGCACTTCAGCCGATAAGAGTTCACACAAGCTCATATTAGCTAAGTTCACGAACTAGCGTGCAGCTACGAACATCCCCTTCCAC
Source organism: Crenuchus spilurus (assembly GCA_036984385.1). NCBI lineage: Eukaryota > Metazoa > Chordata > Actinopteri > Characiformes > Crenuchidae > Crenuchus > Crenuchus spilurus. The sequence goes on from BRDA01002378.1 coordinate 18,948, forward strand.
CTTAAATGCTGTAGACACAATATTTTCTGCACTTCAGTAGTACTATTGTAAACGTTAGCTGTTTTCTGTACAAAGTAACAAACGCATCAAACTGCTTCACTGTATACAGATAATGAAGGCAGGATACACATTTTTCTCTAGTCAAGGTAAGCTTGCCATGCTCTGAAGAAGCACTTCAGCTGATAAGAGTTCATACGAGCTCATATTAGCTAAGCTCACGAACTAGCGCGCAGCTACAATATCTCCTGTTCCACCTTAAATGCTGCAGTAGTGTTCAGCTCCGATGCGCTACAATGTCCTGCAGCACCATTTAAGGTGGAATGGCGGAAAAACACTGCGCACACAAATATGAAGCTAAGTTTCATGTTTTCTTTTCTTTGACGATTGAAGTTGTTTTCTCTTCTTGACGAGCAAAAGAATGTTCCGCCATCTTAACAAATAAACCAAAAAAACTTTATTCTTGCTTCTCAATGTATTTCTTCTTATTGAGGTATATGTTTATTTCTTCTCCTGTTTTGTCAGCCAACGGTAAAACAAAGCTACAGCGCCATCAAATTTGAGTGGCCAATTCGTCATTACAACACAAACGGTTTTTGCTAGCCTCGTTTGTCCTTTTCAAACTACTGTAGAAACATGGCGATGCAACATGGCGGCCTCAGTCGGTGTTCGACCTGCGACCAATGTAGATATAAACAGCTTATTCTAAGGTAAAATAATCAAATAACTTCTTAGTTTATAATGATTAGATGTGTTTTTAATCATTTTTATTAGTGATTATATTAAATTCTGCTAAAAGATAACCCAAAATATTACATACTGTGCCTTTAAGTTAAATGTCATTAGATAATGCCATCCCAGTGTGAAAGCACAAACTATATTAGCTCAAACTTTTATTTCATGCAAGGGTAGATAGTGGCTTTACATAAAAACAACTATACCTGGTCAAAAAAAGTAAGAAATAAAAACTCTGGTGAATCAGTAGATTTTAGATGAAATGTCAAGGATTTTTTTTTTTTTTCAATTAGATTCCATTAGCATCACAGTGACAGTTACCACCGTTTAACCCTCTTCCTCTGCTCATATACCCTATTGTGTATAGAGCTGCCTCTCTTTCGCAAGCACTTTCACTGGAGATTGATGACAAAAGAGCGTTAGTGTGTTCACTTTAAAACTAATCACCAGCTGTCAATCCTCCGCTGGAGCCCAGAGCTCCTGCTAGCCTCCGGTGGTAAATAACTCATTCTCTCTCCCCCCTTTATTTCCCTTGGCCAATTTAATCCTCCTACTGTTGCTTGTGTTAGGTCTGCATTCACTAGCAAAATTGATACTCCCTTCTTCTTCCTCTCTCTCTTTTCCCTTATGCACCCTCTCTCTCTATGTCTCTCTATCTCTTCCCCTAAATCTCACTCTCCTTTCCCTTTCCACCCTCTCTCTTGCTACCTATCACTCTTCTTTTCTTCTTTTCCCTTGATATCTCATTCTCACTCCTTCCTTCTCTCTCTCTTCTAACCTCTCTTTCCTTACAACACACTCTTCTGTCTTTCTCTTGATTCTCCTCTCTCTCTCTCTCTCTCTCTCTCTCTCTCTCTCTCTCTCTCTCTCTCTCTCTCTCTCTCTCACACACACTTTCCTGTCTCTCCCTCTTTCTCTCTATCAACCTTTCTTCCCCATAACTCATTCAACCCCCCCACAATATCTCATTCTTATTTCCTTCCCTCTCTCCCTTTCTATGTCTTCCCTTATATCTCACTCATACCCTCCCTTCCTTGTCTCTCTATACTCATCTCTCACATTCTCTCATTCTGTCCAATCATTTGTCATATTGGATCTGAGAACCAGTAAGTAGTAGCAGATAAATATGCTGTGCTTGAGGTGTTTTCTGTTTAAATAGGCATATTATAGACATTTGAGTAGTGGTGGAGTAGAGAGTGCTGAACATCCATTTCAATTATAAATACTGTTGCTACATTTTTAATTTATTTGATAAAGTGAAATAATAGGCTCAATTTTATTTTTCTGCTATGAAGCACATTGCACAACATATTTTGACCTTAAGGGTAGGTATAGTGTGGTTGTAACCACCACACAACAGATCAAAGTGCACAAATTTAAACATGAGGAGAGCTCAGTGGAATTTAATTTGAATCAATTAAATTGAAAACAAACAACAACATAAGCACCCTGTCACTTTCTTCCCAACCACTGTCCAGTTCTTGAACTGCTCTTGGTTGGAAAATCGAGTAGGCCAAATGATGAGTTTAATAATAAAGTGTAAACTGTTTTTACTACTGTAGACAGAACATGTCTTGTGATTTAAAGCAGATCAATTGAAAAAGACCACAAGTACATATATCAACCATAGCATTAAACCCTTCTTGTATTTACACTCATTGTCCATTCAATCACCTCCACTAATCATACAGGTACACTTTGTAGTTCTACAATTACAGACTGCAGTCCATCTGTTTCTGATCCACCACAGCACACACTAACACACCACCACCACATCAATGTCACTGCAGTTCTTAGAATGATCAACCACCCAAATAACACTTGCTCTGTGGTGGTCCTGTGGAGGTCCTGACCATTAAGGAATAGAGTGAAAGGAGGCTAGGAAAGTATGCAGAGAAACAGAACTACAGGCTGCAATTGTAGAGCTACAAAGTGGACCTACAGGTACATCTAAAAAAAAAATAATATCATCAAAAAGTTTATATATTTCAGTAATTAAATTCAAAAAGTGAAACTCATATATTATATAGATTCATTACACACAGAGTGCTCTATTTAAAATATTTATTTTGTTTGATTGATGATTATGACCTACAGCCAATGAAAACACAGAAGTCAGTATCTCAAAAAATAAATAAATAAATAAATAAATATATAATAATACATAAATGTTGGCCTACTGAAAAATATGTACTGTATATGCACTCAGTACATCAGTGCAGTGTGGCATGGATGCAGTAAGCCTGTGGCACTGTTGAGGAGTTAACAAAGTTCAGGTTGTTTATTGAAGTGCTCTAAAATATATATTTTTTAATAATAGTTTAATAATTACATTATCACTGTGCTTGATTGGCCAACAAACTCACCTGAAAACCCCCCACAGAGAATCTATGAGCTATTGTCAAGGGGAAGATGAGATACACCAGACTCAACAATGCAGATGAGCTGAAGGCCGCTATCAAAGCAACCTGGGCTTCCATAATACATCAACAGTGCCACAGACTGTTCGCCTACATGGAACACTGCACTGATGCAGTAATTCATGAAAAAGGAGCCCTGACTAAGAATTAAGTGCATATACTGTACATATTTATGAGAAGGCCAACATTTATGTATTAAAAATAAAATTTTGAATTGGTCTTATATAATATTCACATTTTTTGAGATAATGACTTTTGGGTTCTCATTGGCTGTAGACCATAATCATCAAAATTATTATTATTATTATTATTTTTAAATAGGTCATTCTGTGTGTAATGAATCTATACAATATATGAGTTTCACTTTTTGAATTTAATTACTGAAATAAATTAACTTTTTCGATGATATTCAATTTTTTTTGGACATGTGTAGAAGCCAAACTTTCCTTTCATGCTTTGACACTGAACTCTTAGTTCGAACTCTTTCAGAGATGTAAGTTATAAAGAATTCAAGATATCTCCAGAGCTTGTCAGACATGATAGTGTTCATGACTTACAGACACTCTGCAATGAGTGCCAAGAATTCTGCCCTGCTGCTAACCTTTACATAATGTAGATTAACTTTGTTGGTAATGACTATTATATAATGCAACCTGGAATGATCCAGAGATGTATTGTGATTCTCCATCCATAAACCCCTCAAGCACAGACTGCCCCTTTTCACAATCTATCTAATGATGGCAACAAAGTGAATGCTCTCATTTATTTATACTCTGTTTCATCCATTTCATCATGGTGGGCGCAGACAGCAGAATGAAAAATAAAGGTGGAACAACAAGAGAATTTCCTTCAAAGCCAAATGGACACTGATTTGATCATTTTTCTGTCTTTCAAATTCCCATCGTTCCTTAAAACTTTTGCACATATAAACATATTGCAAACAAATGTCAGCAAGTAATTATTTTCTGTATTATTTTATCAGTCTTTCACATTGTCCTGGCGGAATCTTTGCCCACTCTTCTTTACAATATTGCTTGTAATACTTATTTGTGGGTATTTGTGTATGCACAGCTCACATAAGGTTCTTATTACATTTTGGTTGACATCTGGACTTAAACCGGGCCATTCAGTCTCTTCACAAATCCCAAAATGCACCGCGCATCCGGCAACATCCGGTTCACCATTTTCTCTTGTTTATGTCTGTGCCAGCTACGCTACATACACTGTTTACAACTTTATTTGGTAAGTAAATACTTACGTGATATCTACTAGCTTTTGTAACTATATGCAGATATTTCTTTGGATATTAAACATCATATCTTGTTGTGTCAACTTGTATTTTCAGTTTATACTCATATTCAGTGGGTTTTTAGTGTAAACACGTTGTTGCAAGCTATCATGTTGCATGCTATCAATTCAATGTAGGCCAGTGTGGTAAGCAGCGTGATAGTGTAGCTTAGTATTGATAGCATGGTGAACCGGTGAACCGGATGTTGCCGGTTGTGCGGTGCATTCTGGGATTTGTGAAAGGGGCGAATTGCAGTTTGCAACACCTTCTGTTACATTCTGTTGTAAAATTGCTGGTGTGTTGGGATCATTGTCCTGTTGCATGACATAATTTCAGCCAAACTTTAGCTGTCAGAATAGAGTAGGTGGCCACACATTTGACTCAATAATAGTGTATGTTCTAATACAGAGGAGTTCATTGTCAACTCAAAGACTGCAAGGTGTCCAGGTTCTGTGGCTGGAAAACTAGCCCAAATCATCACCCCTCCACCTGCATGCTTGACAGTAATTTTGAGGTTTTTGTGCTTATATGCCATGTTTGGTTTTCACCAAATGTGGTGCTGTGCATTATGGCCAAACATCTCCACTTCGGTCTCATCTGTCCAAAGGACATTATTCCAAAAGTCAAGTGGTTTGTTCAGATTCAACTTTGTAAACTTAAGTCATTATTTTTAGAAAGAAGAGGCTTTCATCTGGCAAAGTAGCCATACTTTCAAACAAGCCATACTCTTTCAGTTTTGTACTAAATGTAATCTGTTTTCTGTAAATGTTAAACTGATACCTGTAGAGTCTGAGATGTAGCTGTTTATTTATTTTTATTTTTTTCAATTTCTCTAAGCATTATGCACACAGTAGAATGATGGACTTTAAATTGTTTGAAAATTGCTCTGTAACCCTTTCTAGACTGATGGGCAGAAACAGGTGCTTCTCTAAGATAACTGGTGATGTTATTCCTACTCCTCATTGTGTAAACACACACATTAACTCTCCATATCAAACCTTCAGCATTTTTTTAAGGTGGTCACACAATATGATTAGTAGCACATGATGACCACTTTTGCTATTCCTTAAAAGACACTTGAAAAACATTTTGCCACCAAGCGTACCAAAAGATTGTTTTAAGGCTTGATTTTGTCCCATTTTAACTGGCAAAAATGTCTTAAGGTGTGTTTTTTGTCACATTTTAATTTTCCATTTCACAGTTCTCCACACATCCTCTATTAGGGACAAGTCAGGTCTGCAGGCAGGGCAGTCCAGTACCCATATCCTCTTCTTCTGCAGCCATGGATTTATAATGTGTATGCCATTTGTTTTGTTGAAAAAATGCCTGCATGTCCCTGGAAAAGATGTCATTTTGAAAGCCAGTTTTCAATGTACTTTTCTGCAACAATGCTGCTCTCACAGAACTCTATATGACCTTTGCCAAAGGCACTGACACAACCACATACAGTGACAGACCCTGGCTGTTGGACTTGTTGCTGATAAGAGTCTAGATGGTCATTTTTTCCACACAAAGTACACAAAGTATGTTTAAAAAAAAGTAAAAGTAAAAAAAAAAAAAAAATACTGATCCACTAAATTATAGTCCACCCCAGATGCCTCTGTGCCCAGAGAATTTGACATGGCTTTTGGACATGGTTAGTATAATGCTTCTTTTTTGCACAAAAAAGGTTTGTGAATGTAACTATATTGTAGTCTTGAAAAAAGCAGCCAAAAGTAAAATCTTTTTTCACCTTGGGGGACAGCCTCCTTCTCCCTGATTTACTATTGCCCCTAGCTGTGACATTTTTCTTTAAAGGGCTTTGTGTCATGTGACAGGTTCAGAGTCATTGACATTGCCTGTGCAGGTCTGACTTCTGCTGGTACCAAAAAAAATTCTCACCTTATAAATCTAGTTTAAATTGCCCTACCATTAAAAAATAATTCTTCTTTTCTCATTTCATGCATCAGTGGGTTTCATCCCAGAGGCTGAGATGCTTTCTGTCTTGAGTGTTTGTGAGTTGACCATGTTTCCTGACCTCCCCAGTAGGGTGTATGAACCTCTGGAAGCAGATAATTTTTTTGGCAGCCAGCCTGTAAATCCCACATGCCCCGGCTTGGGTTCTATCCCCTCTAGGAGCTGAGCCGCTCTGCCTGTACTGCCTGTACATCCTGTACTCCTCTCTCTCTCTAGTTAACATTGTTTAAACACTCTCAAAACCTTGGTGGCACAGCAGCAGCCTTTCTTTATCCCACTGTGCCAGTTAAAACCCCTGTCGTAGTGCTTTTTAATTTTGGTATTTGCTTTGGCCACCTACATCTGCACTTGAAATCCACACTGGTAGCTTTTAGATCTAGGTTTTTCTACAAACAGGGCAGCTATCCAGTAGAGATCACCACTCTCCCACTCCATCTGGAAAGGTGTCTGTCTGTCTGTCCCTGACACCTCAAGGACTCAGGCTTTCATGGATATTGCTTTTGTATGAAATCATGATTACTATGCAAAATGTTGATGGTTTTTGTAAATAAGTCTTTTAACTGAGTGGAAAATGTGTTTTATTATTTGTAATGTAATAAGATAAGCTTTTAGATTATTAGTCCGAGAATGTTTTTTCCCAGGCTGCACATCATTGAATGGACACTATCTAGGATTATCTTGCAACTCAGATTTGTGCCAGAACAGTGCATCCTTAAGCTCATTTGCCTGAGACTCATTTTAACACCAGTAAAGGATTACAACTAAAATCTATATTTTACTGTTATTCTCATTTTGCAGTGCCTGTTTCAACTGAAGATATGGCACAGTGTTTGTTAATTAGCAGCTAATAAGCAAAAATAAACAACTTGAATAGAAAGAAAATAGTTTCTGCTTTCATATTGAATCTAATCTAATATGACATCATCCTGTAGTGTGTAAGTGTCAGAGTCTGTCTGTTGTCTTGGTTTTCTGTTTTTTAGGTAGCTGTCTCTTTAAGTTCTGTCATGTATAGCCCCGCCCTGATTGTCTCACCTGTTCCCCATTCTGTGATTGTGTGTGTATATATACCCTTCTGTTTCTACCTGTGGTGGCTAGTCGACTGTTGTATCAGGTTTACCTCTAGGTCTCATTTTGGTGTTGTCTTCTGTAGTGTGTTTATAAGTGTCTGCTTGAGTGACTCTCTCAGAGATTTATTAAAATTATCACTTTATTGAAGACCTGCATTTGCGTCCTCCTTTGGGAACCGTGACAGATCAACTAGCCCTTACAATGGACGCAGCAGGACTTCAGGAGGCGTTTGGGCAACAACTCAGCCTTATTCAGCAGCTCAAGGAGCAATACGACCAGGATCAAGCCTGGATCAGTAAGGCCCGAGAGTTGTTCTTGGAGATAGCTCCATATCTCCCTCTCGATCACCTCAACGCGGTCCACCTACTCCTTCGCCCTCCTCAGAAGGACTCACAGCAGATATCAAACCCCGGAGGAATTTTTTGGGGGGGCGATATGCTGCCTGTGAGCCCTTTAGAGGAGGGCAGGGAGGGTCAGAAGCTGGACGAACAACGCGGGGAGAGGCCAGACAGCGAGGAACCAGAGCGAGGGGAGCGGATCATGATAGCAGCTCTGAGCACCGTCAGTGAGGAGGAACGCAGGGACGAGCACTCCTCTGACGGTTCAATGGAGTACCTACACTGGGATCCGTATGTCCACCGGCTCGTCTCTGAGGAAGACTCGCTGGCGGTGCTTCGACAGATCCAGCAGGAGGAGCTGGAGCAGGAGAAGAGGGAGAAGATGCGGAAGAAGGCTGAAAAGAAGAGGCGGAGACAGGCTTCGCAAACCTCGACTCAGGAGAAGTCGGAGGTTGGTTCTGAGCCTGGTGAATCCACGACTCTTCCAGCAGTGCCAGTCGGCACTACTACTGCGGACCCGCATGAGCATTCTCCCTTCCAGCTCGGCAGCAAAACTCCTCCTTTCCCGTCTCCCCTCAGCGACGAGGAGCCGCAATCCACGGCTCAGCTCGAGCCCGAGACACCTCCCACTTCGGCTCACTTCGGAGACGAGGCACCTCCCACTTCTGTTTACTCCGATGAAGAAGCAACGCCTCCGTCCCTTCACCGCTGACACCGCCTCCGGCAGCTCTTCCGAGCGGCGGGCTGACGCCGCCTCCGGCAGCTCTTCCATTTTCTGGGGTCTCTGCAGTTCCCCCTTCGGAGGGGGATGCGTCCTGTGGCCTATGCCCCAAGACCTACTCAACCGCCTGAACATGGCCATATGGACCAACCTGGCACTTCACGCTGCAATTGTGCAGCTCACTCCAAATAACTATGCACATTGACTTTTCGATCTTATTTCCTGTATTATGGGGTTGTTTGGGATTCTTTAGGTAGTGGTGTTTCTTTTTGTTTTTCATTATTCGAGGGTTCCTAGATATTTTGGTTTTGCTTCATTATGTGGGACTTATTCTTAAGGTTGTACTAGGTGGGTTTTGTTTTTGTCTCTTTCATATTACTTTGCACTTCGAGGACGAAGTGCTTTGGGGAGGCGTTCTGTCAGAGTCTGTCTGTTGTCTTGGTTTTCTGTTTTAGGTAGCTGTCTCTTTAAGTTCTGTCATGTATAGCCCCGCCCTGATTGTCTCACCTGTTCCCCATTCTGTGATTGTGTGTGTATATATACCCTTCTGTTTCTACCTGTGGTGGCTAGTCGACTGTTGTATCAGGTTTACCTCTAGGTCTCATTTTGGTGTTGTCTTCTGTAGTGTGTTTATAAGTGTCTGCTTGAGTGACTCTCTCAGAGATTTATTAAAATTATCACTTTATTGAAGACCTGCATTTGCGTCCTCCTTTGGGAACCGTGACAGTAAGTAAGAAGGCAATGAATCTTTGAATGAATAAAAATGAATGATTTTAAGGAATATATGTTAGACTGATGGGCAGTTTGTCTAGTTTGTAAAATCAAATTAAAATAGTAAGATTAAAAATAATAATGATGCACTTGCTTTATAAAACTATACTACTGGATATATTTTCCAGTGTACTGAACATTCCAAATGAGTAGATTAAATACGCATTTTTTCTGAGCACTTTCCTTAATGTATTAGTAAGCATCATGATCTAGTTCAAAGCCCTTACATAATCACAACTCTTACTGTAATGTGTTTATTTCCCTTTGATCCATTTCAATATTTCAATTATAAATCACCAACTAGCCCTAAATAAAGTCAAACTGACCCCCATTTCTGAAGCAAACATTTCAAGCTAACATGCACATAGAAGTTTATTCTGGTGTATAATCCTATTAACAATCAATATCTAATATGATATGCTGTATCTCGTCATACTTTCTTAGTAAAGAACTAAGCCAAGATGTTTTCATATCAAGAAATTATAGGCAAGAGATTTTGATATGTGACGCTCAAATAGAAGGTTCACCCTAATGATTGTATAAAAAAAAAAACTATTTTTGGCTGTAATATTTAGCACATTTGATAAACAGTTTACCAGATATTGACTTTATATATACTAATAATAGATACCTAAACTGTGCAAATGAGTATTATGTAATATACAAATGATGTAAATTCACTAAGCAGTAATAAACATTCAGTTAAGAAGGTACTGGCTACTTGATAATGTTTAATAAGAACAGTACTTGGACATTGTAATGTCAAATGATGTATTGTTACACATTTCAATCTCATAATGACATAACTTACATATTAGTTTCCTAATACATATTGGTTATTAGTTATATACAGAATAATTGCTGAATAATGTATAGTAGCTGATTAATAATTCATTTATGCATTAACTAGATTTCCTGAAGGACATGCAGAGTGATTGCACAACCTAAACAATGCCCAAGGTGATTCCTAGGACATTAACAGCTGTTTTTTTTAGGTGTTTTCTATGTAGCTGTTAGTAGGAGATCAGGTGAATTGGCTACTCTAAATTACCCTGGTGAGTGTGAATGAATGTATAGGTCTTTGTGTGTATGAATGCATCTGTGTATGCCCAGATATGCTTTGGCATTCTGTCCTGGGTGATCCCCCTATTGGTCGATGCAGTCCCCCAGGTGGACAGTCACTTCCAGTTGAGAGTACAGTGTATGCAATTGGCTGCCGCTTCTTGCCAGTGTGTGTGGTTGATTTCTAAGTGTCTAAAAGAATTGTGTTGATTGTAAAGCTTCCTTGGGTATTAAGAAAGGTGCTGTATAAGTGTAACATTCATTCATTCATTCATAGGTTGTTACTAAGGTCTCTCAAGTGGTTGCTCGGGTGTGATAACTGAGGTGTCTCACAGTCATTTGAGTAGTGAATTTTAATCAATATAATACAAATTTAGCACAAACTTGTACATCATGTATGCTTTATGGGAATAGTTTGGAAGAAAATAGTTGCTGTGTGGAAACCACACATAAGATTAAAAATCTGTTTTACAAGCCCTTCACTCTCAGTCACACTGAACATTTTGGAACTGGTTTGGTGTTGATATCCTGAATAATAATAAAAACACTGTTTTAAGGATGAAGGATATTTAGAAACTGTCATACCGCCCACACACTTTAACTTTTCTGACCATAACCAGCTGGTTGGCTCCTCTCAGCAGACATGCTATCACACCCAGGGCTATGGCCAAGCAGGCCAAGTTCAGACCAGTGGACACAGCAGACGGTGCTGATAAATGCACTTGGGGACATCTGGAGAATGTCCAAGAGCCCGTCCTGTTTGATCTGCTGACCTTCAGAGAGACGACAGCAGATGCTTGTGCCAGTTGAGTCCCCAAATAATATCAGCCAGTCACTATGCCCAACATCAGGCCAACAGTGGGGTCTCTGAGCAAAGCTTTGTCAGATTACTCTTGTCACACTGCAATGACTGAGATTACCCGGACGGGTGTCCCTCAGTAATTCAGCCAAAGATCTCCATCTGTTTAGCAGTCCTGTTTCAGGTTTGGAAGTTTACACATTTGACACTGTCATTTAGGGACAGCTCAGTGTAATTAAGACAAAAATTAACATTGATTTTGGAAGCAAATATTGCTGAGCTAAATACTCTGGTGCTTTTGAGGAAGAGATTTATCTATTTCTCAGGATGAGAGCAAATGGTACATTGTGCCCAAGAGAGGAGTCCTGGCTTTTTCCCTGCTTATCTGCTTGACTAAAGCACCAGACAAAGTTTGTATACTGGAATGTATTCTTCATCAACACAGTACATCCTTATCGTACTCTTCGATTCCAACTAAAAAACAGCAGAAGTCACAAACAAAACAAACATATAAAAGCAAACCTTAGGATTCCACTGTTCTGTGGCACCACAGCTTCACATTTGGGAAATGACTAACAAAAGTTTATTATTAAAACTGTGACAATGGTAAATGATGCATCCAGGGAAATTGGTACCCAGGGGACCGCTGTGTTCTTGTTGCATGCTGCCAATAATAAATTATGAGTACCGGGTTAAAAAAGAGAGTGATTAGCATATCAAAGGGCTTTTTTGCACCATTCAGGTTCCTTCGGAACGCAAACAGGGAGCAGACAGGCTCAGGGCAACTTCACACTACGGATTGCACAGCTAGATAATTGTGGCAAGCAGTGTGGAAAAAAGGGGGAGAAAACCCAGAATAACCTGCAGCTCATTCGAGTCTATTAACATCTATGCTGCTTTTTGGGTTTTGTCTGTGCTTACAGACAAACGGTGCTACAGCAAAGGGCAAATGGATGCATTCTCTCGCTGTTACAGACAGTACATGTAGCCACAAGGGAAGGAAATGGAAACTTTGAACTGGATTAAAGAGACAGATAGACAGAGTGAGAGAGAAATAGAGAACATGATTGCAGGTGAAAGAGAGAGAAAGAAAGAAAGGAAAAATCACTTGCTGATGTGTTGTATAACCGCTCTTATTCCACCCCCAGGTGGGTGAATACCTTTCTGATATTGAGTGACATCAACAATTTGGTTGCATTGTTTCAGTTTCAAGTTTCCAAATACACAGAGTACACATAAACATGATATTCCTGCAAGGCCAGAGCCATTGTCAAATTTGCTATTAGCAGTGCTGCAGGGTGTGGAGGCTAGCTTTAGGACACTGGACTTCTTATGATAGACTGTATACTAAGAGAAAATTAGCCTCACATCTCATAGTCAGAGTAATATCTGCCTGATCAAGTGTGTTATACAACAATTTCAACTAAATCATTTGACTGGACAAAAATGCAGAATACGTATGTACTGAAACTTTACATGTAAGTCTATATGTATCACTTCACTTTACAGTTTTCCTCTATGAACCATTATACTCCACAGACAATAATACTTTTTAACACACATTTCTTAAGCATGAATAAGTCGTGGTCATGACTTAACTATTTCATTCCCATTACTTTTTAAGTTGTGGCTATAACTATCTCATTCCCATGCCTTATTAATCATGGTCATGACTTTAACTATCTAATTCCCATGCCTTATTAAGTTGTGAGCAAGACTTAATGATTTTGTTCCCACACTTTATTAAGTGGTGGGCATGACTTAATTATCATGTCCCCACATTTATTAATTTGTGGGCATGCATTAATATTTCTTTCACATGTGTTAATGGCCATGCATTAGTTTTATTTGTATGCCATGTCCTTATGTTTTCTGTTACATAAGAAAAAAAAAATTTTCGGCATCATCCTGGAAACAAATGAACAGAAATGGGTCCTTTTTTTATTTTTATTTTTTAGAAAAAATAAATAAAATTAGAGTAACATGTGGAGAGTAATATGACCGTCTACAGCAAATCTAAACTACACTGACTCTAAACTAAAAACTACACTATTTAGAGTAAATAATCATTTATCTACCTGTCTGTATGTCTGTCTATCATTAATAAGCTATGTGTAATAAGCAATGCACACATAGGGTCACAGCAGCTACAACACCTGGGGAGCAGTTGGCTCTTTGTTGCCTTGCTTCTCTAAATCATAGGCTATGGCTGCCCCTTCCCTCCATTTATCCATCAAGTTTTGAATCTGCTAACTTACATTAAAAAAAATAATGAACACTTGTGATTGAAGATTGCATGGTTCAAAAACAGAAAGTCTTCAGGGAAAGTAGCTGTCAAAATGACATTAGATGACATTGTTATGGAATTACTGAAATGTCAAGAAGCACATTCTACTTGAACCTGTTTAACTGCATAAAAATAAATCTGTATTCCGCTGTTCTGAATTCCTCCTCTACAGAGTTATCTTAGTAGAAAGATGCTCTACATTTAAGTGCACATGTGCCACTGGTGTGCACATACAGTACTTGAGCCATTTGCTTGCCTGCCACTCAATACCTCCCTGTGGTAGAAACAGGGAGAGAGCAGCCACTTTCAGTCTCCAATGGGAATTCGTGTTTGATTTTACTGACCGCCTCAAAACACAACCATGGCGCTCCATACTAAAACATACAGAGAGGCTGGGGAAACAGCCATCCTAAACCTACTGGGCATTTTCAATACTGCCAGCAGCGCTCAGCTGACACTCAAATTCATATTATTCACCCATGGTGCCGAGCGGCGGATTATTAAAGGTCATAAAACTGCCGGGATCTGTCATCGCTGTCAGCACCTCTTTGTATTTCCTCCACACTGAGGTCATTCCGGCCCAATCTCTAGCATTTCTCACTGCCTCTCTCCCTTGCAGACAAACTGTAGGTACCTTCAAACGATCAGGCACGAATCAATACCTGTCAGTGGGGCCCGCTTCCTGCCGCTCTTTGTTCATCACAGGCGCTTCTCTCCCCACCGTGGAGACGAGGCAGATAAAAGTGCAGCAGATCAGAAAGTGAGGCACCTCGTCATGCAGCTTTTTAAGCACACGTGTGTGCAGTACCTCAGAAACAAACGTAATGGACCCCATTCCAATGCTGTGGACATTAATGAGCAGGCTCAGCAGAAAGCGGCCTTTAAGAGCAAAGGTCAGGCTCATTAAGTAACTGGCACGTGAGCTATGTGCATATTTGGGAAATGCTTCCCTGTAGGTATAATATTGATGCTGAGACTCTGACAGTGAAATAATGCAAAATACACGAGCCTTGCCAATATACGTTATCTCTGTCAAAGTTAACAGTGAGAAAATAATCTTACGAATGCTTTACTATATTCTACTTCTACAAGGTACTGTATTTCTTACCCTGAATGTCACTTTAAAGGAAGTCACCAATCATGAAAGTATGATCAAATCATGTGGTTCACAATGTACAAGGATGAGACAAACAACAGGAGTGCCTGGTCTCATGGTGCATACACAACAATCTTTATCTGAATGTTGACAAGATGAAGGGGATTGTTTTGGACTTCAGGAAATTACACCAACCAGCATTTGTTTCCTCTGAAAGCTGAGAAAAGCCAGAGCCCCAACCTCCATAATGTGTATGTTCTACAGCGGTGCCATTAAGAGCATCCTGACCAGTGGTATCACTGACTGCTACAGCACCTGCACCACATCCTGCCACAAGACACATCAGCGATTCAAAACAGCAGCTGAAAAGATTGTTGGCACCTCTTTCCCCACCTCTGATACATCAGGAGAACCCGCCTCACTTAAAAAGAACTATGCATGGGGTGATCCTACTCACCTACTGCAAAATCTCTTCAGCCTGCTGCTGTCATGGATGAGACTGTGGAGTCTTCAAGCTAGAACCAGCAGACTGAGGGACAGCTCTGTCCACCAGGCTGCGAGGATGCTCAACACCCTACCTGCTCTACCCCTCTCCCCTTCTGCCCCTCACACATACAATTTCAGGATCCTCTGTAGGTTTTGTATGTACTAACAATAATTGATAAAAAGTCAAGTTGAACATTGCCATCATCTATTGGCTTGAAACGTTATGCTAGTTTCAGTTAGATGTTGATAAATCAAGTAAAGTGGTAGGAAAATATAAATATGATGCTAAATAAATATGAAAAATAAATAAATAAACATTTACATGCCTGTAATAGTATCAAACTGTGACGGGTGAGATGCCACATATTGTAGCAAGACCTGCCAACACTGCCATGTAGTGAACAACAAAACTAAAGTCATACATTTTTGTTGTAAGTATATAGCTTAATTTTATCTCGGGGTTCACATTACATCTATATCCTGAATTAATATTTGCAATCTTTGAAACACTCTGTTGAGCATGTTTGTGTATTTTTATTTATTTTTTTTATATAATGGGTCCAGCATGTCCAGTCAAAGTGAAATTAATTGTTAGGTCATATAGATGATTTGCTGAAAACCTAATTTTGTACGGTATATGTTGAAAAGTGTGCAAAAACAGTCAGAATAGACCACAACTCAACTGATTTAATACACTAGAGATAGTCCTGTGCCTGCACTTAAAACGTCAGTACATAGCTGACTGTTTTATGAATAGGCGAAATTAAAGTTTTAGACAGGTTGATATTTTGGCTTTACAGCACGAAAACACTGCTGCATGTGCTGCATTTTAAAAAGAAAGTAAGCCACAAAAATGATTTCTCAATTAGAGCAGTTCTCTAAATGTCTTTTACAAAGGACAGACATATGGACAAGACTACAGATTTGGCAGGAGAGGTAGACCAGTCCTGGCTGCCAAGAATCTTTTGAAAAAAGAAGAAAAAAAAGTTAAAGACCAGCAGCCTTACGTTCAAGATATCTCAACTTTCTCCCACTTTGACCCCATAGTGAACCTTCACCACCACCTCACCAGCAACCTAGTCTAACACATCAGCATGACACCGTCCAGAGGCTGTCTCCTGACATCTTTCAAGCCACATCAAACATCTCCACTGTTTCAGAAACAGAGTTTGAGTTCTTGTGACAGCTGCTGGTTCCTGGGCATGCTGTTGAGGGGGATGGGAGGCTTGGGGTGGATTTCAGATGTTTATCCGATGCATTGAGAGCGAAGGTGAGAGCGGTTAGCTGCCTTTTCGCAGTAGCGATGGATAAATCCCGATTTGGAGCAGAGCGGGACTCTGCCAGAGAGCTAATCCCATTGAAACGCAGTAGGAAAAAGACAGCCCAGCACCCACTGGCCTGCAGGGGCAGGACAGGAAAAGGCTAAAGTGAGCGCATCCAAAGCTATCTTTAAAGAGAAGCTGCAGACACAAGATAATCATTTTTGTTTGTCAGTCATTGCTTAATAAATCAGCCCTCACTTTTCCTAATCCAGCCACACATAGTGGAAAAAAGTATACCTTAAGAAGCCATTTGTGGATTTGAAGAGTGGCAGCGCTGGAGGGTGAAAGTGCTTCATAACATTGGCATTCTATTAAAAGAAAGTAGAAAGAATGGAAGCTTGGGAGCTACATTTCTGGTATGAGGTTTCATTAAAGTTTTACTTTCTAATAGCATAATGGGAAAGAACTGTTCTCTTTGTTCAAAGAGCATATTAATTCTGTTTACTGTAATTGGATTTCAATAGTGTTTTTTTTTTTCAACTTTAGCCTGGAGGTCTGCAATACCTCAAAAAATGGAAGCGTAAGCTAATTTTCATTTTCTGCATAGCAATGGGCCACAGTCTGACACCAGCCTCACCAAAAATATTAGCACCTCCCCCTCAAGAGCATGACAAAGCCACATCTGGAACAAACAACAAAAAAACGGCCTGGATTGTAATGAGGTGATTAGCGTGTGGGCTGATCTCTCCGGTTAGCCGTAGGGCCCAGCTATATTTTAAACTCGTATTTGCATCGTTAAGCCCTCTATAAATCCCTTATCTGTTTTGTATTCAGTGGCGTGTGGTTGGCATCGTTCATAATTGATCATCATCACTTCTCTCCTGCAAGTCACACCCTGCAGTATATGAAGCGAAAACAGACCTTGACTGCCTAATTAGCCCATTTCAAAATATGAAGTACTATTTCAGGCTAGAGCATTAAAAAAGGCATCTTATTAACGAACGTTCCACCTTACAAGACTCCATAGAGAGTCTTAATTTGCACCGCTGCGTTGGGTATTTGAACATCAGGTGATTCCATGTTCTTTTTGTACACAGATGTTTTAACCCTTTTGCTTCAGCCATTACACCATTCAAGCTGGTTCAAAGTCATGCTTAGAGATATATGAACAGAACACTAATTGGGTCCTTAACACAAAGATGTAAGAACACCTGGCTGCAGAAACCTCTCATCTAGTCACTTCAAAGGTTTTTGACCAAGTTAAATACTCTGAAAATTAGAATAAAATAAGAACCTGGGTGCATGGATCATGGTGCCCAAATAGTGATAAAAGCTTTGTTGGTTTAGTGGCTGATACAGTATAATTAATAACGAACACGTGTTCTGCTACTGTGTGCAGATTATGTTTTGACAGTATGTGTCATTGGCAGGTGGCTGCTGAAGATGTGCATGCCCTTGCAATATTATGTTGTGCCTCAGTGACTGTATTGTTACTGGATTGGTAGATTATTCTGTACACATAAATTAGTTTAGAGAGGATAAATGGGGCTGTAAAACCAAATTATTTGTTTCTATATATTGTATTTGAATATATAAATATTAATGCCACTGCACTAGTATAAGTTCTATTGTCTACTTCTGTGTATTGTGTACTGGTAGACATGTTGAGACCAAAAACAAATTCCTTGTAAGTGTAACTCTGATTCTGATTCAATTAGGTGAACCGTCATATTTTACATATACATTTTTCAAGCTTTTGTTGTTTTAATGTTATAACACATGAAGATAAAAACATGAATTTGAATATTTAGTTTTAAGCTTTGATAGTTCACCATATGGAGCATGAATTAAGCAACAACAGGCATCTGACTCTTAAGGGAACACACAAAAAAAATTGCAGTAACATTTTTTGTGATATTCACATTTGTTGAGTGTTTCTGTGTAAATCAGCTGTAATTAAACAACCTATCATGGTATGATTCAGATCTTCATTGACACCAGGCCAAGTTGAAGATCAGGTTTTCACATAACAACATTAAAGTGCAGGATGTCTCTCTATGTGGGATAAAATTCATATGAGCAATGGAAGTGCATTGCTATACCTTTATTCCATACCAACAATTCAACTGATTTCAGCAGAGCACTTCAGAATAAAGCTCTCTCTAACCCTGTCACCACAGAGATATCTCTGTCGGTGTATTTGTGTGGGAGTTTAAATGAGGCTGCCGATGCTTCACTCTTCATGCCTATTTAAAGCCTTCCTAATGTGTTTCACAAACCAAATTCTTCACTATATTTGCATGAATGCTGTTGTAAAGCGCTGTTTAAATGGGCAATGTCTGTTTGTTTACCTGCTCCTAAGTGTTTGATAAAGTAGATCCAAAACATGAAAACTTTAAAGCGTCACTTCCAACATGCTCCATTTGACTGAATGCAAAGTGCTGCATTGGTGAATTTGCCCACTTTTCATGGTTTAACTAAAAGCGAATCTGTCGACATATGTTTGTAGCAGCGTTTTTCATTTATATAGACAGGATTTGTGATCCCACGAAAATGCAGAGCAGTTCACAAAGCACTCCATCTTCTTTTCTGAACATTTATGATATGACTATTCATCCTAAGCCCATCTTCCCAAATCCCCCGAAATTGGGCGTAATTATTCTGACAGAAAAGAAGCGACCCTGTTTTGGAAATGCCACTTTTGAGTGGCTGTCCTTTTTACAAGACCAGCCTCTTTTCAAAGAGGGAAGACTTTTCTCTTACCAGTGTGGGAAAGGAAGAAGGACCATTGAGTCCAGGCTCTTTTTAACAAGCCTCTCCGCCTGGCCTAGGCTTATTGAATAGGGGGCCACCTCAACTCAACTCAACTCTCCTTTTCAAAGTCTTGCCTTTGTGCAGAAACTAGGAGACTGACTATGATGAACTTTTCATGACAATTGTTAAATTTTTTTTCCTTTCCTCTGTGCACATGATGTGAATATATTTTTAGTCATATAAGTAGCTTAAAATTTCAACTGCAGAGGAAACCAGTTCTTATGTGCGCTAGCCATCTTCACATGTCAGTAAATGCTGACCACAGCTTACAGTTTGTACTTACAGCTGGGTTTATTTGACCATAAAATGAGGGTCAGAGGTTAACAATTTAATGCAGCACTCATTTTCCAAGTTGGTAGAATAAATGTTCTGTGAATTATTTATTCTGGCTACAGCTCAAAATGTCCAGCAATCCACTAAGGCTGGACTTCAATATTCAACATTTTGAATACTCGTTCCAGAGGTGTAACTACTAAAGTTTCATCGCAGTGAAATTGTACATAAATTCATTTATCCATGTGATATGTGAGTATAAATAACAATTATATGACGAAACTTCACACAAATTTACATTTCTATGAACTCACATAAATTATTAAATATATTATTTGAACATTTTTTTGTAAATGTTAAATACATGTAGGACTGTGTGAATAATATGAAAATAAACATTATTTATGTGACACATCTATGCATAAAACTGTTTGCTATTTGATTTATTGATCTAGATGTTTGATTGTTAACTCTAAAATTTGTTTGTTGGGTAGGTATTGGCTTTTTAATTTGAGCTACAAAAAAAAAATGTAAAAATCCAGATACATTTTTATTATTATTATTCCTAATATAGAGTAGGAGCCACACCAGGTTTATACATGTATACATAGTTTAATGTTTTAATATATTTCAATACCACTTTAAACTTGAGAGCAAGCTGTTCATGGGTCACAAGGGGTTATGGTTTGCATGAAAATATAGTTCTTCCCCAGAGCTCTTCCTCCAGGGCCAGTGGCAATCCTTAGTTTCAAATGCACAACTAAACAAGAGCAGAGAGACCAGATGCTCAACTGACTAACTGAGGAAATTTTCAATTTGCAACATGTTCTTCATAAAATTGCTACTCTGTATAGTGTCATGATGCATCTACAATTTAAAATATACTGTAAGGTGAGTAATGCATATGGAATGTTGTAACAGTCAAAAATTATTTAAAAGTACTCAAGCACAATGAAAACGGAAAAAAGTGAAGGCGGAAGTTAGACTCGCTAGCATGCTAATGCTAAGATATCCACTAATGCTACACCATGGGCAGCAGAATCCGGAAAGGAATATATTAGATATGGATGAATGTTGTGTGTGCTTGCCCAAATGACTTTGTCTCTAGCCAGGAGGATGAATAGACAGAAACTGTACAGGAGATGTTTGTAAAACTTAAAAAAGCTTAGCTGATGTCACAGTGTGATTGGTCTAACTTCTAAGCATTTCCATGGTACATTTACATAATCTAAACTTTACATTGATTGGTTGAGTCATCAGGTGTTATGCTTTTCTCAGTACTAAAAAAGAGAGGCTTACATTAGAAAATCCCTGTCTTACTAAATGCAAACATGGTTTGAAGTAATCAGTTTGAGAAGTTTTTTGTTTTTGTTTTTTGTTTTTTTTTGTTTTTTCAAACTGATATATATACTTATATACTTATATTTATATATACTGTCCATTAACCTTATAGCTTGGTGTCATTTTCCACAATGTAAGAGATGATTAGATCATAAATTACAAGTTTTTGCAGAATACATGTAAGGGAATTGGTCTTTAACAGAAAATATATGTATGGCTTCATAATGGTCCTTCCATGATTCAATATTCTAACCAGTAGCTTTGATCAATTTTGAGTACTTTATCCAAAAATGCAATATTTACTCATGATTTAATTAGATCTTTGGATTGGTGTCTCATTTGAACCATAGTTGAATGGTTTTGTCTCCTGCCATGAACCCTGCAAATAATACACATTTCTGTTGTTGTTTACTGACAAAGTTCTGGAATCCAAAAATAATACTGAAGACACTTCTACAATGCACATTTTTGGCTAGCCAAGTTATACTGCAATACCAGGGGCTCAAAAATAGACCACAGGAATCAAAGAAGAAAAAAAATATCCCAAAGCCACTTTTGTCGACTTGATGTGACAATGTGGTCTTTCATTCTATATCAGCTCAGGAGGTGAAAGTCAACCAATCACGGCCAAAAGCCTTATTCCCTTATTCAACAATGATGTCAATAAAAGATTTAATGCTACAAACTCTGAATCATTAAACCATCTGTCTTATACTAAGAATATCTCTAGAGCTATTATTCAAGAAGATATTGCAATAAGCTCTAAGAATTTCATTTCATTTGTGAATTTTTTATTTACACAAGCATTTCTTATTCTGTATCTATGTGGAAATTTGGAATTGTGAAAGAAACTAGAAAGAATACAGACACAAGGGAATGAATAAGAAGAGCAGAAGGATGTGGCTGCAATAAAAAGAGGATGTTTTAAGAATATGTATTAGTTATTGGATATATTGTGTGAAGACACCTTTATAAGTATGCATATTTGTTTTACCTAGGTTTCATTTATGAAAACATACATTTTATTCCATGCAGGATAATTGATATTTAAATAATTTTCAGATTTGTCTATAGTTTTTGTGCTTTACAGACAAAAGACAAGTAACATCATCGAACCAGAGATGTAGGGATGATATGTCTCAATATCACCACTTCAAAAATGTAACTATAATTTTGTTCTGTCTAGATTAACTGATTGAATATTTATTAATACCTTAAGAAAAATTATAATTACCTTGTTACATACTACTAACATACTACTCTGTTATTAACCAATAAATATAGTGAATTAAGGATTCTCCAGGGCATCTTTATTTGTGTTTTATATAGTGATATAATAAGCATGTTGACATATGCTGTGGTATATACTTATATACTTGAAATTCAACTGAGACCACCAGTTTATGCATTTTTTTTTCCAGTTCATTATGTTCAGTTTAAATTGTCTACATTGAAGGTTTGTGACTTTTCTTGGGATGAAAAATACCCAGAACTGCTTCATATGTACATTAAAGCCCTCTGATTTTGCCACATCCTGAAACAAGCCATTTTGCCTTTTGCTCTGACTGGCTGTTGAAAACTGGCAGCACACTCAAGCAGAACAAGTGTGGGTGCCACAAAATAGCTGGTAAAATGAAACTAGCAAACAGAAAGCTGAGACAAAGACAGTGAAGAGACAAGAGGAAGATAATTAATGATGATTTGCATGTTATGTAAGAGAAGTATTTGAGAGAGAACTGAAATGAAAGACTGTTTGGAATTAACTGGTTGGTGTGGAGATGCCATATACCTAAACCCACAAGTGAAATAAAATTGGTAAAGGCAGCAGCTCTGATCTGATATTCTGATTTACAGTTCACATCTAAAACATTTGTATACTTTTACTTTCCAGTTTTTTATGCAGTGTCCAAAGTTTTATTTTGGCTGGGGGATCATTTTTGGTTTACTTCTTTTTTTTTTTTTTTTTTGTTATTTTTCCTTTTTTGATGCCGATACTGGGTTGGAAGAAAAGTGTCTCAGAGAGAAGGAAAAATAAAGAGCCAAGCTGTTATGAATTGAATTGAATGAATGGTGTTGAAAGGACTTTTGCATGACAAAGAGTGGGAATTGAAACTGTAATGGCAGATATTGTTAGTAATGTTCATGGGCGGAGTCAAGATGGTTACAAAACAGCTAATGAATTTGTTTATTTGTAGCTTGTGATTGAAAGAGGACACAACATTGTTTGAGGTTACCATTATGCCAGTTCCATGTACTGAATTCTATTTATTCAACTATGCCAAGATAAATACACTTTCCCATTCTAGGCCCCTTTTACTGATGGGATTCATGGCCCGCAGATGGCCCACATTTTATTCTTTTCTTGCTTCCATCACACACCTGAACCAGATACAATATTGATTACCAGCAACAGCTGTGCTTGAAGCTTGCAAACACTGAACCAGTCTGAACCAGAAAAGGTTTCAAGTCTTGTGAGATTGGGACGAGTCCAAGAACCAATTATTTGTTGGCCTTGAGTCTAGTCTTCAACACTACAACAATATTCACCATGTAGGCTAAGACTGCTTTGGATATGCTTAGTCCATATAGTCTAATAATGATGAACAGCCCATTTAAAATTTATTATCAACTGCAGCGTTGTTAACAACAGCATTAAGCAGCTTCATAATATCTCCCTATCATACCAATATATGTTTTGTTCTGTCCAGATTGATTGACTAATTAAATTGTTAATTAATGATGTAGCATAACAAGGCAAAGCCAATTTCCACTCTCAGTCAAGCCAGTAATCTAGTGATAAATCATGCCATTCAACCATGTTTCCCCACTCTGAACCATGATGGTGGATCTCGGTGTCATTTATTAAGGAGGCTTCTAATTTCACAACAGATCAAAACTCCAAGGCGAAGCCACACAGCTGGAGACAGGCTGACCGCCGGCCACATTTGCCATTCTGCCCTCATAACCAGCTTGCCGTCTGCAGAGGATGAGGAATGTGCCTTGCTGATGGACGGAAAACTTTTTGGAGCTTTTTATTAAATAGGTTTGACTGGGCCTGTCATTATCACTCAAGCATGGAGCGGCATGGCCTGCCCTACGGGAGCAGACACTGACGCAGTGCCTCTCCCTTTAAAATTAATAAGAAAATCCCCATTAGAGTTTGCATGCAGAGCCACCATCATAACTGATCATCAGAGATGCATTGTCCCACAGGTAATTCACCTAATGATATAGGAAAATAAAGAGCTGTCCACAGGTGATGACCTGTATTTATATGTGATATTTCCACTCATATCCATTGTATAGGCATGATCATTTGAAATAATGTGAGCTTAGAGGGCTGATGACTGGAATGACCTTAGACAAAGCATGAATGCGTAGAGAAATAAATATATTTAAAAGATATTAACATGTAATATCTCATCAACTAATTAGGTGAAATCTCTTATTAAAAAAAATATTATTTTGAAATAATGCAACAAATTTAGAATGGGCATATGCTTTTCAATTTGCTTTTAAGCACACTCTTTTTATTTACAAACCTTTATATATATATATATATATATATATATATATATATATATATATATATATATATATATATATATATATACACTGCTCAAAAAAATAAAGGGGACATTAAAATAACACATCCTAGATCTCAATGAATAAAATATTCTAGTTGAAAATTTTTATTTATTACATAGTCGAATGCGTTAAGAACAAAATAACAAAAATGATCAATGTAAATCAAAATTATAGGTCTGGATTTGGAATCATACTCAAAACCTCATACCACCCTCATGGAGTCTGTTTCTGACAGCTTGAGCAGAAACATGGATATTTGTGGCTTGCATGAGGTCATTTTGCAGGGCTCTGGCTCTGCTCCTCCTGTTCCTCCTTGCACAAAGAAGGAGGTAGTGGTCCTGCTGCTGGGTTGTTGCCCTCCTACGGCCCCCTCCATGTCTCCTGGTGTATTGGCCTGTCTCCTGGTATTTGCTCCATGCTCTGGACATTGTGCTGACAGACACAGCAAACCTTCTTGCCACAGCTCGCATTGATATGCCATCCTGGAGGAGCTGCACTACCTGAGCAACTTCAGTGGGTTGTAGACATCGCCTCATGCTACCTCTATGGTGAGAGAACTGACAAAATGCAAAAGTGACCAAAACATCAGCCAGAAAGGATGAGAACAGAGAAAAGGTCTATGGTCAATATAATTGCCTCTCATTTTGACCTGTTGTCTGTTCCATTTGCACAACAGCAGGTAAAATTGATTCACAATCAGTGTTGCTTCCTAACTGGACAGGTTGGTTTAACAGAAGTGTGGTTGACTTGGAGCTAAATTGTGTTGTTTAAGTGTTCCCTTTATTTTTTTTGAGCAGTGTATATATTAAGCAGTCACAAAGTCAGAACTTGGTACTGCAATGCTCATATTGGATCAAGCTACAACTAAAAATGTAAATTCTTAACTTCAATCAGTTCCCTTTATGTTGTTGATGCTGGTCTAGCAAGAAATCTGTTGCTATGAAGGCTTATTGGAACCAAATGTCATATTAAATTAGAACAATAATAAAAAATAGCCTTTCTTATTCTTACATAAATAATCTCCATTGTTCCTGGATCAGATCAGTGTACCTTTAAACTGTCACAAAAGAGCAGAGGTGACTCAACTAAAATTCAATTTGACTGGGAAGGATATTACTATGGGAGTTCGTTGCACTTTTAATTCAAACTTGATCCCAATCTTAATATAACAGATAATGAAGGCAGTAATTCAATCTGTCCCCTGCGCTCCACAGTTAGCGAGTAATTAACCCCTGACCACCTAACCAGAAATACTCGGCACCAGTTCACAGATCATTTGACCTTGCTAAATGAATTATACCCAATGCAAATTAGTCTTGATTACAGAAGCGTTCTTTAAGGAGAATCTTATCATGCTTTTATTAGGTCACATTCATTTAATACAAATTAATTGATTAATTAATTAATACAATTTTTAAAAAGTTGACAAACATAGCTCAAAAAGCCTGCAATGAGGTCAAAAACATATGTCCCCACAGCCAGTGCTAACATCAATCCCTGCCAGAAGAAGAATACTACTGATCTGTAACTTCAGAGGGGAAAAAAAAAAAAAAAAAAAAAAAAACGAGGTCAGGATTTGAAACATTTAAACACCACATGGAGTAAAAACGAATAGAAAAAAAGAGAAAGTAGTTCAAAGTCACTTTTTTGCCTGGAGAAGAAGCTCACGGAAAACTTTGCTGTTGCAGCCAGCATGGGCCACACATGAATATATATATATAGAATATAATAGCTTCATGTGCTCAGGGTATGGTGGTTTGTGAACGTGTGTCAGCATGATTCAATATGTATGTGTACTCACCAGAATGACATAATACCACTGTTATATTGCAATATGAAATATTGTTATTGTTATTATAACGACGTTATGAACAGACCGAATAAGTGAGTAGACTGGTCTGCATTATTCTAACACTTTCTATGAATCTTGAACACATGATACATTTTAAAAAGTGTTCTACCAAATTTACAGGATATTTTATATAATATAATGGACATAGTATCTCAAATACCACAAACTTCATTGATTTGATAAGAAAAGTACTATATTTCAGGACAGTAAAAATAAACTATGTTAATTGAATAGAATGTGTAATGACAAGTAGTCATTAATGTTGTAAACAATATTCTCACAGTTAAATTCATAGGGTGCCATTGCACTTTACAGAAATCAGATATATTGCTATACAAGCAGACTATGAAGGGAAAAATCCCCAGTCAACATCCTACAGACACTGCATTTGCCCAGGTGTCATTAGCTGTGGTTAAAGATCCCTCACAGGAAACCTACTACAGTGTAGCAGTGTAGCAGTGTAGCATCACATTTCAGTGAGGCACAGCTCACTCAAACAGCAAAAACAGTGTATTATTTTGCCATTTTTACATTCTTATATTATTATTATTATTATTATTATTAGTAGTAGTAGTATTAGTATTAGTATTATTAATTTCACATTTTATTGCTACATCAATTAAAAAATAACATTTATTTAAACAATTATATTTTCAGAACCTGCAATGAAGGTACAAAGTGCTCACATTGAGCATTTTCACAACATTCTATGGCAAATGGTCTGTTTCCTGGGAAAATGGTCATTTAGGGAGCAGCCATGGCCTAGTGGTAAGGATCTGGTCTTGTGACCAGAAGGTCCCTGGTTTGATCCTCAGACAGGACATGACTGAAGTGCCCTTGAGCAACCCCTAACTGCTCCCTGGGCGCTGGTGGATAAGGGCTGCCCACCGCTTCGGGCACAAATTCTCACAGCCTAGTGTGTTCACTAATAATAATAATACATTTTATTTGATGGCGCCTTTCTGACACTCAAGGTCACCTTACATAAGATAGATAAAATATGACATAGTAATAATAATAAAACAGAAAACAGAAAATACTCAAGAATACAATTAATATTGAAATAAATAAAATAAAATAAAGTAATAATATAAAATGATTAGGGAGCAATTGAAGTCAGACATTATAGGCCATTCTAAAAAGATATGTTTTGAGACCAGTGTGTGTGTGTTTCACTGCACGAATGGGTTAAATGCGGAGGTCAAATTCTGTTGTGTGAAAAATCACATTGGCTAAATTGGTTGATCTTAATCTTAATTTCAAGGTATGTGAGGTGATTTTCACACATTTGTTAGAGCCATAATTATATATGCATTCTTAAATGTATAAAGCATTCATAGTGCAATATGTTATCTGACATAAGCCTCTGTGTAGAACTGTTCAGAATCATAATGGATAGTGAACAGATAATGCATTTTAACTGTTTTTGAAGACCACGGTCATACAGCTTCATGTTATGTTCATTCACATATATTACTTACATATTCTTTTATATATTAATGAATAAATAATAATTGTATGATTGGTCATGATGCTCGTGGTACAGTGCAGTAGTTTTGTGACTGATTAGAAGGTTAATTTGCATATATAACAATAACAAGGGATTTTTTTTGCTCTAGTGTTCTCCGGCCTATATAGAATTATAGAATTGATATCTAGTTAGAGATAATAGTTAGATTAAGTGAAACATGAGCAAACTCCATGGCCTGAAAATGGCCTATATAAGGCAGCACTGCCTTATTGCTTCTGTTAAGGTCTGTGCTTGTAAAGCCATCCAGTCCATGAGACACCTTCTTTTTCCAGCAGTGACAATCTCATCCCCCTACAAGCACTGAAATGAGGTGCCCTGGTCAAGAAGACAGGTCAGCCCCCTGCCTTTCTTTCCTGTTAAATAAATGCTCCTGTCACACGCCCTCCTCAGCGTTAAGAAACAAGGGAGCGTGATAGAGGGCATAGCACAGAGCTTAGATCACTCGCTTTACAATACCAGCTGGCACCTAATCACAAGTGGGGTCTTAAAGAAGCTCCTAAAGTGAGCTGGGAAAGTCCACTAGAAAAAAGAGGGGTCATACTAGGACCACTGCAGAAAAAGGGGGATGCTAGCCTGTGGGTGCACACAACATTATCGGAATGGAAAACTGGAAGCACTTTGGAGACATTAAGGCAGGTGAATTCCATGCTGAGATTAGTTTGAGCTTGATGGAGAAGATTTGTAATCATAAAGTCCACGTTTGCTGATCAGTCATTATTATTATATTATTATTATTATTATTATTATTATTATTATTATTATTATTATTATTACGTTACACTTATATAGCGCCTTTCTAGATACCCAATGATGCTTTACAATTGACATACACTCCACTTGCACACACACACACCAGTGTGAAGTGGCATCCAGTCATGCACAGCGTACTCTCAACGAGGCGACTGTCCACCTGGAGGACTGCATCGAGCACTAGAGGGATCACCCAGGACAGAGTGCCAGCCATATCTGGGCATACACATACACAGACATACACATTCATACACACACCAGGGTAATTTTAGAGTAGCCAATTCACCTGATCTCCATGTTTTTGGACTGTGGGAGGAAACCAGAGTCCCTGGAGGAAACCCATGCAGACACGGGGAGAACATGGAAACTGCTCAGATGGGGACTCGAACCCAAGACCTCAGCGCTGAGAGGCAAATGTGCTAATCACTAAGCAAACTGATCTTGAAACATTTGTTTTTCTTGAAAAACCCAAACAATAGAACAGTATTAGCGTCTAATGCTAAAGTGGACATTAGATGCTTGCATTATTGAATGTGAAGCTGTTCAGATGAACTCCAGGATCAAATGTGATCTATCAAGTGCAATTTTCTATTGATTAAAACTTCTGGTTCTGGTTGGCATTCCCTTGGATCCCAGAGCCTTTTTAACAGCTCACAAAATATCCTGTATTAATCAGCTTGATGACTTATCCTAATTGTGAACAGCAAAGAAACATTGTATACTGATATTGTGTTGCAAAAACCTTTTGGAAAGGTTTAGGGGTGCAGTTACGATTGGGTCTAAGTTTACCACTAGAGTAAGGGTTGGGATTAGGTTTTGGGTTGAAATGAAGTTTAGTCTTAGGATTAGGGCCAGGCTGAGGGTTTGGATTAGGTTTTAGGTTGATATTAAGTTTATGTTTAGGATTAGGGCAAAGCTGAATTTTTGGATTATGTTTTGGGTTATATACATATATAAATATATACATATTTGCTATATTAACCCATTACTGCTTTGATCATTGACTTGAACAAAATTCCAATGGCTTCATATGGGAAATAGAGAATATCAATTATAAATTACTGTGAGTTTAACTGTAGAAAGCATATATTTCACAAGATCTTATCCCACTGACCCATATGACCCTCCATAACATCATTTCTATCAAGATTTTGGGTAATCTCTAATGGCTCATCCATCAGGAAATCTTTACACAATGCAAAAGGCCAGCTGACATTTCCAACTGGTGTAAAAAGATAAGAAGCTGGAAGGTGCAAGAAGTTACAAATCTCTCCCTGCTGGAAGGTGTAGTGTAAGAGGCAGTCAATGCTAGGTGATTCCTCTTCAGATTGATTAATGCCAGCTTTCATTAGCATCACTTGAGCTAAAATCCATCCACCTTCAGCCTGCCTCTCCTCATATGCTGACTCTAGCCAGCTATTCTTGACGGGCTCAGCTGCTGAGAAGCAGCCGCATTTTTTGTTGCCAGTACTCTTCAGACACTCGACATGGTACAAATCAGATTGTTGGCTCATTCAACAATTCAGCAGTAGCCTATTCATCTAGGAAATCACTGCTTTCCCTCCTTTTTGGTTGACCTCGTAAAAATGCATGGATGCCGGCACATAACCACAGGATTTACTATGATCAAACACTGATGATGTGCTTTGCGGCTTTGCTGGAACAGGCATAATTCTTTAGCCGCAAAATTTAGACGACTGCTGACGCTCCGTGAGTGTGAGGTACTGCTGACGATATCGCATTGCGACAAACAGCCAGAAAAAAACCAAGCAAGAAAAAGTCATTTTTTTGTTGAATCTGTAAAAGACTAACAGGTACAGTGTCCCAATTGGCACAGACAGAAATTTATTTTCCATGTGATTGAAGGGAAGAAGGTGAGGAGAAAGCATCAGAACTGAAGTCTATTAATTTAGTCAACTCTGAGATACTACATCAACAGCTGCAATTGATGTTTTCAGGTTTTGTACACTAGTGCATCTCAATTAAATATATCATGAAAAAATATTTAGTTTTAATATAATGTCACACAAATATAAACTGTCATATATATTTTTAGTTTATTACATGGAAAGCGACATATTTAGGCCTTTTTGTTTTACTGATGATCAGTATGACTTATGAAAATCAGAAATCCATAATCTTAATTTATTAGAATATGTATGAAGAATGTGTCTATTATTCAAACAGTAGAAATGTAAATGAATTTACGAATACAAAATAATTTTTTTAATGAAATTAAAATTTTTGAAGATGCACAAGTGTGACCTTTCCCCCGATGTTGCGTCCTGAGCCATGCCCTCATGTCTCGTCACATGTTTGCCATATGCATTTTTCGTTTGTTCATGTCGTGTTCACGCCCCCTAGTTTCGACATGTCTTCTCAAGTTCATTGTCCACACCTGTGTCTTGTTAATCACAGCCCTCTCTTCTCTGCCACATTAGTGTTTACCCTTTAAAAGCCATGTCATGTCATGTCTACCATGTCTAGCCATGTCATGTCATTCTGTGTATTCCACTGTGTCATGCTCTGTGTACTTCTGTGCATTCATGTTCAAGTCATTCTGTGTTCACAGTAACTCTGTGTTTCCACGTTCATGCCAAGTTCTGTTTCTGTTTCTGATTCAGGCATTGTGCTGTTTTTGATTTCACAGTCTCTGATTAAATAAAAGTCTTTGTTTTTGAACCAACGCTGCTTCCTCCTCCTCATGTATCATACAGCCTTCTTACAACTAGTATGTATCTGCAAAATAAAATAGTACAACAGGTTTATCTATTGCATTTTTTTGTTGATGTACTAGCATCAGATATCACAATTAATGCACTTACTACTGATGTAGACAGTAAAGTAAAAAGTGTCAAAACCATAAAAAGTATATTCATAACAGTAATATAATAAAATTATCTATTAATGGTAATGAAAATTTGACAATACTAATTAATTAAGTCTTGTCTATATTGTTTGGCTACTTTTCTAAGTATGAATTAATTTTAATTAGATGTTCTTTTATATATCAATATTATTTTTATTAATGTATATTATGTTTTAATAATCTTTCAATGTATGATAAACCATTATTATTCATTTAATTTGTATTTATTCATGTGTTTTAATGGGCTCCTAAGTGGTAAGCAATGCTATTTATTTATTATTATTATTATTATTATTATTATTATTATTAGTAGTAGTAGTAGTAGTAGTAGTAGTAGTGGTGATGGTGGTGGTAGTATTACAATAAGAGAGCTACATAATAAAATTATTATTAATATAAGATTTACAAAGGCGTTTGATTGTGTGGGGTATCCTGTGTGGGCTGCTGTATGAGGTACTGGGCTCTTTGCTAAGGGCTATCCAGTCCCTATTCAAATGAAGCAGGCATTTGGGCCACATTGCCATCAGTTAGTCAGACTGGTTTCCAGCTGAGGTTGGACTCTGCCAGGGCTGCCCTTTGTCACCACTTCTTTTCATAATTTTTATGGACAGAATTTCTCAGCCAAGTGGTGAAACATGTCCAGTTTGGTGACCTTAGGATTCTATATCTGCTTTTTGCAGATGATATGATCCTGTTGGCTTCATCAAACCAGGACCTCCAACTCTCATTGGACCAGTTTGAGGGATGAGAATCAGTACCTCCAAATCTGAGACCATGGTACTCAGCCGGGGAAAGGTAGAGTGTTCTCTCCAGGTTGGGAGGATGCCCTTGCCTCAAGTGAAGGAGTTTAAGTTTCTCGGGGTCTTGTTCACAAGTGAGGGTAAGAGCAGGAGATTGACAGGCAGATCGGTTCAGTGTATGCAGAGATGTGAGTTCTGTACCGGTCTGTCTTGGTGAAGAGAGAGCTGAGCCAGAAGGCAAAGCTCTCGGTTTACCGGTCGGTTTATGTTCCAACCCTCACCTATGGTCATGAGATTTGGGTAGTGACCGAAAGTATGAGATCGCATATACAAGCAGCTGAAATGAGCTTTGTTCGTAAGGTATCTGGGCTCTCCATTAGAGCTCAGAGTAAAGCTGCTGCTCCTCCATGTCGAGAGGAGGCAGTTGAGTTGGTTCGGGCACCTGGTAAGCATGTCTCCTGGATGCCTACTGGGTGAGGTGTTCTAGGCATGTCCAGCTGGGAGGAGAACCCAGGGAAGACCTAGGACATGCTGGATAAATTACATCCCTCAGCTTACCTGGGAATGCCTTGGCATCATCCCATATGAGCCAGAAGAGGTGGCTGGGTAGAGGGACATGGATAAGCAGAAAATGATGGATGAATAAGATTAACATGTTACATTATATATATATTCATTTTATATATATATATATATTCATTTTCATTTCATTCATTAAATGAATGAATGAATATATATATATATATATATATATATATATATATATATATATATATATATATTAGTTTGATTATTATATATTATTA
>BRDA01002378.1:51807-93238 GCA_036984385.1 Crenuchus spilurus
TATATATATATATATATATATATATATATATATATATATATATATATATATATATATATATATATATATATTAGTTTGATTATTATATATTATTAAATCATTATATATAATTAAAAATAAAAAACAGATGGAAAAAGCATGGCTTTTCAATGTAGGCACCATGATGTTCCTGCAGTCTCCCTTCAACAGCCTCTCCACCAGTGACAGCTAATTATGAATAATAAAGTAGGCCTGTAAATGATTGCCTTTTGAATCATTAGTGCACTTCAAGCAGAAAGTAGGTCGTATTCATTTGAATGCGCCCATCGGTCCAGTCTTGGCTATGAACAAGCTGAAGACTCATTAGGAAAAAGACTTTGGAGAAATGGCAACTTATTGCATCCTTTACTGCATGTGGAGATCACAGTGTAGGCTCATATAGGAAAAGATACTCCCAAAGGGACCAACATAGTCTAATGATCAGCCAGATACTTAAAAGATTCTGTTTTAGTGGATGATGGAACCAGTATTGTGTAACATTGCATCATCACTTGCTTAATGCAACTGCAGGAGTGTGTAAGAGGACACAGTAAAGACAATGAAGACTGCTGCTTGTGAGATGTTGGCTTTAATTTATGTCTTCCTTGAGCTACTCGTGCAGATAGGAATAGAGAATGGGAATTCCCAAACCTCAGGTCATTGCAGGCCTGTAATAATAAATTGTTTTTTTTTCTATCCTCACAACCATGCAAACATTTATGGCCACCAATTATACACAACATTTCCTGTGATAATGCATACCTTTTTTCCTGAAAATGTTTTTGGAGTCTATGGAGACTTTGATAAAATCCACAAATGCTGCTGCTCCAGATACTCAGTCTTCTATGGTAGAAGGTGAGGTAGGACTGTGTCATCACTTTTTGCTGTCCCCCTCAAGTTGTTGACAGTGAGTTTACAGACTTTAGTACAGCTATTCACTCTTCACCAGAAGTTACACAAGGCATGTAGGAAATGTGTTGGGGTGTAAGAATATCCTGTATATGTGCTTGTAGCTGCCATTAGTGTTACAGCACTTATTTCACTAATGCTGAACAAGATACTCATCTGTGTGCATCAAACAATGTATTAGGGTCCTGTCCGGATTTGGCTAAAATAGTGGTATGCCCTGCCCAGCATTCAATGAAGGGGTAGGGAGACACACACCTGGTTAAGAAGATGGATGGATCGATGGATGGATGAACAAGATTTAATATCTCTGATTAATAGTGTTTATTGAGGTTTTCTTTATGGAGTAATATATCATATTAATAATGTTTATCGAGGTTGTTTGTGGACTAATATCACCTATTAATAATGTTTATTCAGATTGTTTATGAATTAATATATCCTATTAATATTATTTATTCAGGTTTTATATAAACTAATATCTCATAATATAATGACTTCTTTTCTGGTGATGAATAATGTTGATTGAGGTTGTTTATGGGCCAATACACACAACCAAACACAATGTCTGGGCATCTTAATGCACATTTTCAAAAACATATTTTAACCTATATCACGTAAAAAATTCAGCAAAATGTGTAAATTGATTAAAAAATATAAGCTTATATAAGCTATAAGCTTACTGATAGTCTCTTATAGATCAGCACGCTCTCTCAGGTCTAGCAATTTAAACTTGCTAACTACACCACATTCACGCTTAGGGACGCGTGGAGATTAAGCTTTTGTGGTTGTCGCCCCAAAACTGTGGAACACACTGCCTCCTTTTGTTAAGATCAACTGATTCTGTAGTCTCGTTTAAAAAGCAACTAACGACTTTCCTCTTTAAGCAGGCATTTAGATAATGGGCAAGATAGCAAAGCCTTTTACATTGTTGCACTGTTCTTGTGTTGTTTACTTCAAGTGTGTGTCTCTGTGTTTTTATTGTATTTATCTATTTTACTTTATTTTTAAATGTTTTGTATATTTCCTTTGTAAAGCACTTTGCGGCCTGTGTCTGTGAAAAGTGCTCTATATATAAAATGTGCGTACTTACTTACTTACTGTTAACTCATGGGAGACTTAAAATCTGAGCTAAAAGTGGTTACACTGTCCTATTTCACCCTTTTACCACAGAAGTGTCCAAAGTGAGATTTGGAAATTTTATCATAGTCTCCAAAAGACTAGAAAAATATTCTAATGTGAAAATATAATTGATCAATTATAACTGATCCCAAACTTTTGAGTGGTAGTGTATACTCCCTTTAAACGTACACCCAGAAATGTACTTAAAATCTTCCATCTGAGGAAATGCATAGTGTTGACATTACTGCCTATTCCGAACACCTTTCTGATTTATTGCTTTGGCACTACAGTGAAGGGCACATCTTGAGAGTGCAAGTTTTTCAATTAGGCTTGTGTTCATTAATAAAAAAAAGTGTTAACTGACCTAAAGCAAGCCATTTATATTGAGTTTCTTAAACTACTGTTTATACCCATTAAAGTGATCTATTAATCAAATGGAGGCAGGATTAAGTCCATTTCTCTTACAGTGGCAGATATATGGCATAGACTGATTTCTTTCCCTGGCACAAAAATATATATCCACTGCTGCATTATTTGTAGTAACATTCATAAATGTGATGTTCCTGCAGCTAAAAATCGATGCTTTTGTGTAATGCTGAAGAACGTCTGTTCTGACGACAGTAAACTTATGTTTAAAATTGAGAGTGCTCTTATTGTCTGCTCCACTCAGAAATTCATTACAAAAGATCTCTGGGAAAACAATCTGCTTTGTTTCGGTTTTAAAGCCACAAGAAGAAATTTCACAGCAGCAAAGTGGGAGCACTCTTATGGATTTTTCTACAATGGTCCCAGGCCGAGCACTAACAGGTTCGACAGTCAGGGAAATAATAAAATTTTTTCTAAGACATACCATGAGGTTATACAGTGTTTTTTATTTGTAAACAGTCGGGTATTTTGACTGCCACTGTATCATTAATGGCACACTAGAAGTTTACAAACTTAAAGTTTGCTGTAGCTCATGATAGTAGTGAGAGAATTACAACAATCACACATTATATAACATTATAAACTGCCAATATTCATCTACACACATACATAAATATTTTGTACATCTATTGCCCATCTTATAAATGCATCTGCCAATATATGCAAATTGATTATTGTTCTTACAGTGCACAGTCACAGCACTTTTAGATGAGTCACTTCATGGACCTGCATAATAGTTTTGGAGCTTACTTATTACTGCACATCATTATTATATTTGTCATAGTAATTTTAATATTCTCGTATTATATTTCTCCTTCTATTTCTGCATTTGTATAACGTATGACATTCTTATTCCTCTAATTGAAGTTCTGCTGCTGTAATACTTGACTTTTTTCTAGGATTAATAAAGATCAATCAATCTATCGATCTATCTATCATTCTATCTATCTAAAAGTGCACTTTGCAGTTCTACAATTGCAGACTATAGTGCATCTATTTCTCTGTATTCTTTGTTAGCCTTTCACCCTGTTACACAGCTGGTAATATTTGGGTGATGGTTTATTCTCAGAACTGCATTGACACTGACATGGTGGTTGTGCTCTGTGGGGGCCCTGACCATTAAAGAACAGGGTGAAAGGAGGCTAAAGTATACAGAAACAGATGGACTACAGTCTGTAATTGTAGAAGTACAAAATACACCTATTTGATCACTGATAAAATAGACAATGAGCAGTGAGTGTAAAGACATGTTATATTTTTTCTACAGAAGAAATTTGACCTCTTAATAAGTGCAGGCATCATCATTAAACCATCACTGTCTACTGGAAAAGTCAAATGGTACAGTTTTGGGGAGAAAAAATGACCTGAAAGCTGGTTATATTTCAGTCAGGAGCATGAAACCCCTTGTCTTGACCTTTTTCTCAGATCTTGATGGAGGATATCTAATCTCAAATGTGTTCTATTATTTATTATTACACAGCAGTAGCTCTTTATGTGGATATTTCATCAGTAGTGCACTAGGCCAATAGAAATGCCTGAAAATTACTTTTAAGATTGTTACATTAATAGACATGAATTTAGTGATTTGTCTCTATTAAAGATGTCGTACTATGCAATGATTTAGCTCATTTAATTATTCTCTGATATCTACATAGAATATATGTGACAAAGTCCAGATGTGGCTTTCCATGCCAGTTTAGCACTGTAGTTTTGTCTCTACCTGTAAAAAGCTGTTCTGACTTTTATGGGGAGCTCATATATAACTGGGTGCCAGAAAACAGGTTTGAAAATGAAACAACAGAGTGGAGAGATAAAGGAGGAGATATAACAGGAAAATACTTGCTTAGTATGAAAGTGTGCAAGAGCAGGGACATTCCTAGCCTGTTTGGTGCCCTGGGTAAACAACCCTTCAGGCGCCCCACCCCCCCAAGCCGCATCACCCAACATTACCCCGCCCCCTCTCCATCTGTCACAACCTGTGTGTCAGACCTCAGTAGCAAGTTACACACACTTCAGACCTACATCAATATGTAGGCTAGGCCAGTGGGGGCACAAGGAGACATGTGATTACATCACATTGAATAAGATAAGACAATAATATGTTATTCTTTTTTTTTTTTTTTTATGGCATCTTTTGCATTTTTCAGAATGTAAAATATATTTCATTTTATGGGCAAACACCAACCACACCCCTAACACCTCCCTTAGTCAAAAGTTGAAAACTCCTGGGCTAAACAGGCTATATGAAATAATGGGGGTTTTATTTGTTTGTTTGTTTTTTTAGGGGGAGGGCGGGGCCCCCTGACAAGATGCCACCCTGGGCAGCTGCCCACATTGCCCATATCAGAAAATGCCATTGTGCAAGAGAAGTCGTTAGTGAAGGCAAATGCTATTGTGAATTATATGCTTAGTCTGGAGATACTATTTGCCTGACTTCATGTGTGACATCAAATCTGTAAGTGGGGCTGATCTCTGCTCTGTTTGGCTGGCTTATAGCTCATCTGCAACATTAAACATCTTCATACTCATTCATTTTTCTCTCTTTTTTTGTATTTGCTGTTTTTTTTTTCATATTTTTGATGCGGAGATTATGTTGCTGCTCTTTATTCAGCTATCCCTGTAGTTTTCCATTCTAGGGAAAATTCAAAGCATTTTATCACACGTATATACAGTATAAACATGTTGGTTTGGGCGGTACAGGAACAGTCAAATTAAACAAAAGTATTATAATCTGATCAGTCATACAAAACATAATGAACATCATATTGATCTTTCTCAAAATAATGAAGAGGTTACACACTCTGCATGGAAACATCAAGATCAGAATTAGGGTAGGGTTATGAGCATAAAGAAGATTTTAATCTAGTTCTGACAAAGTCTACTCATCGTTTAAGCCTGAGGTTCAATTGGTTGCACTAGATATAATGTAAAATGCCTTGTAGCGTAAGCATTCCAGCATATCTATTTGATATTTATTAAGCCATAACTAAGCAATTTCAGATGTGGGTCACCACTGTTTATTATACAATTCCTTGCATGAGTTTCATTTTTTCTTCAAAGACTGGAATCTGTAACCCATTTTACCGAACAGTGCGTAGCTGTGCAGGTGTAAAAGTGAAAAGTTTTAAACCCACAGTGGATTAAAATGCAAATCAGTTTAGAGAAATTCCAGTACAATTTCTCAACAACAGTTCAATTACATTACTATATAATAGAATAGGAGATATTTGTCCATAAATAACCTCAATAAACACCATTAATCACTTGAATAGGAGATATTAGTCCATAAACAACCTCAAGAAACACTATTCATCACTAGAATATGAGATATTAGTCCTTAAGCAACCTCAATAAACACTATTAATCACTTGAATAGGAGATATTAGTCCATAAATAACCTCAATAAACACCATTAATGACTAGAATAGGAGATATTAGTTTATAAACAACCTCAATAAACATTATTAATTAGTAGAATATGAGATCAGTATATACACTGCCACAGTAAACACCATCAATCAATAGAATAGTAGATATTAATCTATAAACAACATCAATAATTACCTTTAGTCACTAGAGTATGATATTTTAGTTCATAAACAACCTCAGGAAACACTACACGCTAGTATCTTTATTTACATAGATAAAATATGTTTTCATTCATATTATTTGAAGGGTAAATTGATAATTAAGAGACGTTGTGGTGACCCCTGCCTGGTAATGCCATAATGAGCTAAAGTACAATGGAAACAATGTCTAAGGCTTCTCATCACAAACTAGTGGTCACCTCATTAGAATAATAAACCGTTGTTTGGAAAGCTGACCTTTTCTTGTTGCATGCCAATAACAAATAAACACAGACACATCATTAAGAAATGTATAAAAACATTATTATTTCATAAATGAGATACATTTTCATTTAACTCTGCCCTTATGCCGCTGGTCTGTAAGAGTATATGCTTCTTAATAGAAGCTATTCCCTATACAGTATGTGACTGTAGAGGCCGATAAGAACTCAATCGATATTCTCTCCAGAAGGAAGGAACCCTATTCCAGTTGACACCTAAGGGTCACTAATGTTCTTTTTAAATGAGATCCTGCCCCACTGAGGGAGACAGATGGAACTTTCACACAGGAAGAGCCGAGGTTGAGAGGAAGCGACCATGCACTTTTTGCTCCCACATCTTCCTGTCTTTAGGGCCACTGGGGCTTCGGTCCCCCATTCAGTGATGGTCTAATAGCAGGGTTAATGTTGCCACTGCTGCTCTAGTGTGCAGTGTTATCGCCCCTCTGCATTGCAGTGCTCATTTACAAACTCTGGGCAAAGCCCTGGTCTCCATCACTGGAGCTAATTCATCATTTTCCCCCACTTGCGCATTATATATCATAGTGGAAGCATCAGAGGAGCTTTGCTCCACGTCCACAGAGTACTGACAGTGCATTGTGGGAATTAAAAGCAAGGGCGTGAATGGATTGCTAACTAAAGCTGGCAAACAAAAGTTGTTAACTGTATAATGTGAAGTCATTTGTAAAAGAGTGAAGCATTTGGCTCGTTTATTGCTCATTTGTAATGTGACATAATTGGAGGCCTGTATATTTATCATCAAGGAGATAAATTCTTAGGCACAGCTCTGAGATGCATTCCAATATGCAGTGGGGGGTCAGAACACTATTTCTAGGTCAATATTTAAATTTTATGCAAATTTCTGCAATTGACCATGTTAAAGTCTTTGTAGAAAAAGGTCAGATTTATTGCAGTCTGATTTCATCCACTGAGTGCATGTCATCATTAAAGCAACAGTGGAACACATGCTAAATAATATGTATGAACAATACCCACTACTGCTTCAAAGTTTAAGGTTTTCCAGGGCAGTGCTTATTTCTACTGCAGAATACAATTATCTTTTCTAGCTGTTTACAGACTATGATAAAATCCACAAAAGCTGCAGCTACAGGTACTTAATCTTCTATGGTAGAAGGTGTGGTAGGACTGTGTCACAGTATTTTAGCTCAATTTAGGTGTCTCACACAAGTTGACAGTGAGATTATAGACTTTAGTACAGCTGTTTACTCTCCACCAGAAGTTCAGCACATATATTGTGTAAGGCATCACAAGACTTACACTGTAAAAAAAATGGTTTTGCCCTTTATCGAAACTTAAATATTGCTATCAGTATGAATACAAATGGCTGAATTTGTTGTGATAATATTTTATGTTAAGTTTTCTCAGCTGAGGCCCTGAGTGGCTCAGCAGTTCTATTGGATGGGTGGGTTGATTGGCTACTCACACACTGGGGAGAAAATTGGGTAAAAATTAAATAAATAAATTATTATTACTACTAATACTAATACTACTACTACTACTAATAATAATAATAATAATAATAGTAGTAGTAGTAGTTGTTGTTGTTATTAACCAATAAATACATTTTTAAACTCAAAATACCAAGTTAACTAAAATCAAGACTGTAGCCTTGTGTCATGCCTATGTTTTGCTTACCTCTGTCCCCACCCTGGTTATGTCATCATGCCTTGTTAGTGTCTGCACCTGTCCTGTTTGAACATTCATGCCTGCTGTCCTGTTGTCTACCTGACTGTGTTCTACATAAAGTCTGCCTGGTGTGTCCCAGTGTTGTCCTTCATTGTATTGTCTTCTTGGAAGTGGTTCAATACATTGTGTTATTATTAAAGTCAAGCTTGTTTGGGTCCTGGTTGATCCCTGCACCCTGAACTGCAGGGCTGGTGCTAGCATTTGTGTGCACTAAGCACAAATGCTGGGTGGGGTTTTCCAAAACCAGTGTCAGACATTTACTTCTGTAAACCAAGCATTTCGCTGTGTGCTGTCTTTTGGAAATTTGTACTTTAATTTGTGAAGGCAAGTTTGTCCCTTGCCTGTGGGAACATCCAACAACTGAACAACATGATCCTAACTTTAATGTCGATGTCCTGTCAGTAAATGAATGAACAAGTCTCACAAATACAACAAGCAACTATAGCTTACGTCTATTTTTTTGAAAGCTGTTTACCGCCAAACAAAAGCGTCCTAGAAACAGTTACGTCACTTCCTACACTTGTGAATATCCATTTGAAATGGTCTATGTTGTAGATATACGCTAACCTCAAACTGACCAATCAGAACAGTCATCATGGTGCAGACCAAACAAATGAGCTGACGTGAATAATTCACACATTAAAAATATTGTGTTCATTGCATAAAAGTCTTAAGTCAGTGAGCTACAGTCCAACATTTTAAACCCCCCAAGCCATTTCAAGTTAGCATAAAGCTACAACTAGTAAAAAGCAAATGAACTAGTTTGCATAACCAAACCACACCATGCTCTTTGCAAATACATAAACATGGAGGAGAGCTTAACCACTGTTGGACAGATGAAGAGGAGAAAATTAGACATGATGACCAGCACATTATTGCTGCAATAAAAATAAACAGCTGATGAACAACCACTCCTCATAGGCATTTGAATACTGTAACTATATATCATGGTGCTAATAATCTTTTTGAAGCATC
Organism: Crenuchus spilurus; assembly: GCA_036984385.1. NCBI lineage: Eukaryota > Metazoa > Chordata > Actinopteri > Characiformes > Crenuchidae > Crenuchus > Crenuchus spilurus. The sequence goes on from BRDA01002378.1 coordinate 60,806, forward strand.
ATTTTTTCCCCTCGAGTTTGTCCTTCCTCTATCTTTTTCCAGCATTTCAGATTAGCTGTGATTCTGTTTTGCAAAACACTCATTACCTGCAGATCAAACAGAACACCCATTCTTGCCAACGTAATCAACACCTTCATTCATCCATGATGAGTTTCAAAAATACAGAAAACCCTTACTCAGGATTTGTATTACATTCATAAAGTATAGTGTAAGTCTCATTAAGAACTTGCTGATCTCTATGAAGCTTGGTTGGATATTGAGTCAACACACATAGTCCACACTGCTCCATTCAACTGTTGACAGAGTTTGACAGAAGATCCTATTCATCACATTGATCTGAGAAGATTAATAGTGGATTAGATTGGGAGCTGCATTAGAAGATCAAGTAGAATTCAAGTCTAACCACTGCAGAGAAATAAAAGGCTTTAAAGTCAAAATTGGTTTGTTTGTTTTTGGCTTCTTGTGCTGTCAGAAACTCTTATGCTGTCATTGTCATTGATATTCTGCAAGCAATGATAAAACGTGCTATTACTGATACACAGATATTTGGAGATACAAGCAGACACAACAGATATATTGACAGATATGTCAATAAGAACATCACAGAAGCTGTTAATAATTGTGATGTATAAAAGTCAGTTTTCAGGCTTTATCTCTAATCGCAACAGCACAGTCAGACCCGAGTTGGGCCTCCAAGTAAAGTTCAGATCAGTGTCAAATGCCACCCTCTCATGAATATTGAAATGGGCACCGTCAAGATAACACAGTTGACCTATTCAAGTTAGAATCCTGAAAGCATTTGGAAGAAGGGAGTAAAAATAAGAACAGAAAACCTTTGGTAGCTAGACGTGCTGCAGAACTGTGCAACTCTGGCAAGAGATGTTGGGTGCATTGTTATTTATAGATGAGGTCAAGAATGACTAGCACCGTCTCAGCAAAACATCTCGTGCTGTCACCAAAGTGACAACTAAAACACGTTTCTAATCATTTTTTATCTTCAGGGTCAAACTTCGTAAAGTGCAATTTCCTTTTGTGAGTGGTGGAGAATTGTAGAAGATGTGGAGGAGGTTGGCAGGCGATCCATTCACTGCTCATGCAGCGACACAATATCAGCATCAAAGGATCTGATGAAATATGAAGCGTTCGGAGAAGAGTGAGACGCTCAGGCTTTGGCAGAATCAGAATAAAGCCGACAATCCTTAAAAAGCTGAGCCTTTGTCTTGTGAGGTGAGCTATTAGGTGTCTAAAAATGTTACAGATTTATGGTTCAGTGCACTCGTTTTGTTGAGAAGCTCTGGTTTACAAGCTAAATAGGCCTTCTTGGTTTCTTGCCTGACTTGGCACTGGTCATGGAGATTTTTTTGTCTTTGATAACCATATCTTCAGGGCATACAAAGTCCTCAGTTGGATAATGTTTGAAAACCACTCCATGGTTCTAGGTTTTTTTCTGTTTTTCTTTTTTTGTCAACAAAGTCTGTGATGAAACCAACCACAGATACGAGTGTACTCTTGTTTTTTCTGTCTACTTCCACATCTGCGAACGTCCATACTGACAGTTAAAAGCCAGGAAAACACTGTGTACACGTTTCTGCCTCCTACTCAAACACACAACCCTGTGTTCTTCTCCGCACATGGCACTCTTGGGAATCCATCAGCTCATATCAAAGCAAAGGCCATTAATCAAAGGTCTGCCTCCTGGCTGCCATATCAAAACAGCATAAATGACAATGAACAACTGAAAATGATGATGCTGCCAACAAGACAGATACTCTTTGTTCTCCATTGTCTACAAAGAACAGTTGGTCATACATATGTACAATGTTACGTTTTTAAAAAACTCACTCATATAGTGTGACACAGTAGTCCTGCATCCTCTTGCAATAGTGTCACTTCTTAGTCTTAATTACCAGAAGTTGCAGAGGTTTCAGAAAGTACTTGAAGTTCCAGCTGTTATTTAAACCATGATGAGAATGGAATGACTCTGGGCATGTTCTCAGGAAAGAAATAATAAACAAGAAATAAATAAAAATAGTCTTAAAGATTAGATGAGAATGTCGGAATGTGAGAATGAACATCTGATGATATAAAGAAGGCTGTAAATAGCTTGTTTTATTGTTTGTACGCAGTAGAGACAAAAGCACTCCTAATTTTGGCTAATGAGCAATGCTATTTGGCTGGTACATCAGGCATCATAGATCAAATAGTCTGGGGAGCTTCTTGGATGCTGCCCGCATGGAGCAGTACTAATGAAGGAGCAATATTTTGCAATAGCTGCATGAACTTAGTTGAATGTTGTGTCATCATAACACCATAATACCGTGATACTATGATCTGCCTGATCATTTTGAATTCACATTAATAAAATTTCCCCTCTGCATTCCCATGTATTCAGATTTAACTGGAAGTCAACACAGCCTTACTCACAATGTTATACTTAACATTTAACAGGTCATAACAGGTCACAATATTATCTTAGTAGTCTCAGCATTTTCCATGGATATTCAACAATAACGAAAAACATCCTCTCAATCTCAGATTCATACATTTTTCTTCTTCTAAGATATAGTAACTAAAGTATGGCATCTTATGAAAGCTAAACAGCTCTTCTTTCTACTGAAGTTGTTCATTTTTGACTATTTTAGCTGCTAATTAATCATTTTGTTAAAAAAATTATGTCGTATCTTTTTGGAACAAATATTAAACACTGGGGTAGAGTTGATGTTTGGGTGCCCCAGAATTTCAATCCTGCTTAAGCGAGACCTCTTGTGGCGCAAACCTGTGTTGCAAGATTACACAACATATTGTCCCTTCAGTGCTGCACAGCCTGAGAAAAAAAAAATTGTGAAATGACAGAATGTAAATACAGGAGAGTTGTAGGCCATTGCTGATAGGTACTGCTGATATGGAGCACCCCAAAAACCTTGCTTTTTCAGAGATTCTCTCACCCAGTCATCTGTCCATAATGATTTGGTCCTTGTAAAAGTGGCTCAGGTCTTCACACCTGACCATTTCCCCCACATCTGATACATCAACTACTAGAACTGCTCTTTTAACACCTAATATATCCATGATACAGATCAGACTGAATCAAAAAAAGCTTTATTAAACTGCTCAGATGCAGCAATAGATCGTGACTCTCAAGGTCTTTGTGGTGTGGAAGCAGCTTAAAAATAGTCAATTTTAAGTAGTTTCATACATGAAAGGCTGCACAATGTTGCACAAGCTCATAGCTGCATCTGTCTAGAACACAATAGGTACACAATATGTCCAAATGTTTGTGGACACCCCTTCTATGAATGCATTCAGATACTTTAAGCTTCACTCACTGCTGACAGATGTACAAATGCACATACATTGCTTGTCTTGTGCCTGCAAATGACATAGGGCCCTCTGTAGCAGATAAATATGAACCTACTGGCACCATGTCTAATGCCAGGCATGGTCTAGAGGGGTATAAAGCCCACCAGCATTGAGCTGTGGCGCAGTGGAACTGTTTTCTTGGGAACAATAGTGTGCCATCTTCAGGGCTGGCACAGTTTTTGGGGGCACCACTGAAGCCTGTGCTGTGCATCCAACCCCCCCCCCAACAAGCATATGGAGCTCGCAAAAAACCTTTCTTCACACACGCATCCTCCAGCCCAGCATTCATATTTTTAATAGCCTTGATTTTGGAAGAAACAATGAATGAACACATCTCAATATATTTTACCACTTTGTGTATTTGTATATGTTATATCCATTACAGATTCCTCAGTGATGTTACCCTTAACTTATTGTGTTTTCAACCAAAACCAAAAGTACTACAATAAGCAGTCAGGCCACTATTGTTCCTTTAGGAAGGCTGCTAATCCCCTCTTGAATGTGTGCTGGCCTGTGCAGTGAGTGTGAAGATCCCAGAGGATAAGCTCACACTCCATCCATGGTCTGTTTCACATCGTCAGAGGTCATCGTGCTAGGTGCCAGCCCCTACTGACTTGTTCCATTAAAGCTTACAAAACCTCTAGCAGCAGCTGCAAGCACCCTCTGACCTTACAGACAATATAGAACATACTGTAACAGGCTAAAATCAACCTCAAAAGCAGCAGGAATGATGCAGTAGATGTACGATGTATAGACTGCTACTTGGAATCAAACGTTGAAGTTAAAAGCTACCGTATCTTATTTCTATTCTATATGCTGTAAATCTATTTTAGCTGCATTTCATAGAGTAAATATATCTATCAAGAGTATACACTGTAACATGAATACCACTTGCCTAGAACAGCAAGGACCATCTAGCCTCTCATGACATGCTTATTCAATAACTGCAACACTTTACGGTCCATGTGATACTGCAGTTTGAGCCTCTTCAGACAGCTGAAGTGGCTGATCGTGGATCCAAGGGATTTGGACATGCTTCTTGTTTCTTGGAAAAAGAAAAAGCCCCCAGACCTCCAAAGATGTGTGAGAGTCACTTAGCACATAATCTGATTCCCTCCATCTCCACTGGAACCTAGGAACTTTAGACCCAAGCACCTATTAAATTAGCCACATGGTGGCACAGGGATGACAGGAGGGCCCAATTGAGCCAGTGGGCATTTTGAGTTTGTTTACCCCATGTGGCACAACTGAACTAGGCTCCTGTCATTTTTGTCAATGTTATATCTGCTTTACTCCTCCATGGGCCTCTTTTAAAAACCCTAAAGTAGGCATCTAGTAAAAGTGAAGTGCAGGCTTGGACAATTGTCACAGGCTTGGACAATTCATACATTGCACTCATTGACAGCATAATTAGGTACACATACCTACTGACCACATATCTGCACTCAATTTTATCAGCTCTTGAAGGAGTCTTGACCATTGAGTATGCAAAGTATACAAAGAAACAGATGGACTACAAAGTGCACCTATATGGTCAGTGGAGCTGATAAAATAGATATAAGATGTGTGTACCTAATTAAATGGCCAGTGAGTCATCATATAATGTGAGGCTCTTTACACTTTCAGACTCACACATCTCATTTACAAAGAACCTTTAAAGAACTGCCCATTGAAAGGTTCTTTAGGGAGCCAAAAGTAGGTCTTCTTGGCAGAAGAAACCTTTCTGTCACTTTTATTTTTAACAGTGTAGTGTTACATACTGACACTGTGACTTGCATTATATTAATAACCACTGCAGACAAAATTCAGATCATGCTGAAGGTCAAATTGCAGCTCCTCATGATATGGACACCACATCCACTGCATATTACACAGGGGACATATCTCTGCTCTCTATCTTTTTCTCTGCAGAAGAAAACTTTGGCCAGTAATGTGTGGATGTGTCCTTTATCAGATTAGGGCAATAGAGTGGTGTTGCAGGAACAGCTTTGGTAATTGCTCTTCTCTATCTCAGAGGATCCCCAGTGTAGTGGGCCGGATCTGAAATGCAGACCAGAACTTGTCAGCTTGACGGATTGATTTGCTTGCTCCTTTGGATTGTTTTGAATCCAGGTTCACGCTCACCTAACACAAATGACAGTTTCCAAGCGAACGCAGCCAAATCCATAATGGTACTTTTTCTCTTTGTGTATGTGCCTGTTACTCTTTGTTAACTCTGAAAAGAAGTATTGCCATTTTCTGTCCTGTCAACATAGTGAAATATGTATTTATACCTGAAGGAGAATAGCATATGCTTTTTGATAAGGGCTTTTATTTCGACTAAGGGGTAATGTGTTATCAAAAATTACATTTTATTGTTGCCTATATACACAGATGAGCCAAAAGATTAATTGAATAACACTCATTATCTCTTATTAGTGCCACATGTTAATGTCTTAGATATATCAGGAATAGTTAGTTCCCATAATTAATGTGTTGGATGTAGTAGAAATCAGCAAGAGTGAAGATTCAGCCACTTTGAGAAGTAATAAATAGTTAAGACCATACGACTGACTTGGAGGCTTGCTTCCAGTCAGCAGTGGTCATTACCTACCCTAAAGTGGCCTCAGTCCAACTGAGCATCTGTGGGATGTGCTGGAACAGTGTGTCTGAAAACTTACAGGACATAAAAGGATTTTCTACTAACATCTTGGCACCAGACACCAAAGGACACCTTCAGAGTCCAGGACTTGATGGGTCAGAGCTGTTTTTAGTGGCACAGTGAGGACCAACAGAACATAAAGGGCACTAGCATATTGGTGTGAATGTTCTGTCTCATCTGTGTATATAAAACTATGTATAAATTATATTGTTATTATTATTATTGTTGTTGTTAAAGGTCATTGTATATTTAATTGCCATGTTTACTTTGTATCACTGTTAATCATTTAATTTAGCCTTGCAAAAATGGTAGTATCATGGTACTATAATGTTAATACTACAGCAACGCAACTAATATTACCACAGTAGTATAACTAGTTATACTATAATACAACTAAAACTGTTACTGCAGCATTTTCATTGTAGTGCCACATGTACTATCATAATGGTATCACAATGGAAAATAATTATTAATGCAATACTTATTAATGTCAAATACCATGCACCTGTGACCTTTTGCCTGCTACAGCATCTTGAGCCACGCCCCCATGCCATGTCCATCCCCATTGTCTCATCATGTCTCATCAAGTTTATTGTCAACACCTGTGTGCCTTGTTAATCTCAGACCTCTCATATCACACTCTGTAATCATGTACTGTTTAAAGTAACCTTATATTCTATAGTGACAAGTCGTGTTTCCATTGCAGTTTTGCTCAAAAGTTCATCGATATTCTGTTTTGTGGAAAAAACAATTCGACAAAATAAGTTTCGCAATTGCGGTGTTTCCATTAAATGTGAAATACTTTTATAAAATCACATGTGAATATGTTTGTTCTCGCGATAAGTCATTACAAACATAGCGGCAGTGGATGTAAACACATACTTCAGCTTTATACATACTGCTACCACGGCACTAGTGCTCATCATCAGCCATCAGAGGAGACGGCGACTTATCGAGGCTTTGGAGTGACAAGCCCCTTATACTTGGGAGCGGATACATATGCGGCGTTTTTGGGAAACTGTAGTCGATGATTTTACAGAAGAGCTGTGGATTCAACATTTTAGAATGACCCAACTTTTAATGAACTTTGTGATGCTGTGAGATCTCTAGTGGAGCAGCTGCACATTGTCCAAGGATTCTCCTCGTTATTCCAAATATGCCGTGTCATCTTCATCCTCTTTCTGTTGTTGTCATCTTTTTCGCCAATAGAAACGTCCGGTTGTTGATCCCGTGACTCCCTTTAATGTAAAAAAGTCCATTGGAGTGTTTCCATTACACTTTTTCAATATAAACCAATTTCGATACGACTGAAAAACCACCTCATCTTAACGCAAAAGACTTTTATCGAAAAATGTCAGTTTTTTCGAAATTGTCGTGTTTCCATTAAGCAAATTTTTATTTCTAATTTGCAATATTTCATGGTCAATGGAAACGTGACTATTGTCGGTCATTCTGTATTCCCGTTAAGCTCTGTGTGTTCCATGTCAAGTTCTCTGTATCTTGTAAAGTTCCAGTCACTTGTTCACAGTCACTGGATCTCAGACTTGTCTTTGTTTTGTCACAGCTACAGTGCTTTTGCTTTGTTTTTCTTCTGTTTAATAAAAATCACAGAAATTGGACCTACCTCTGCTTCCACTCTTCGTGGTTCACCCTATCTTACAGTACTATGGTAATACCATCAGATACCTTCATACTCCACAGTACATTTTTGTAAGGGTAGGATCATTACATTATCACTAGCTACTACATTCAATTTCTCATTCTGTGATTACATACATTACATACATATTTAATTACATGGACATACAAATTACATTCTCTAGTGGCAGTCTGTAATTGTTTCTGATTTGTATGGTAGATATTTTCCCAGCTTTAAAAATTGACAGAAATATGCATTTATCTTTCTGATGCCATAAAATTTTAGCACAATTATTCTCTACTTCTACTTACAAAATGAAACCTGTTATGGAATTTGAGAAAGAAGAATATTTAGATTTAGTAGATTTAAAAAAAAAAGAATTTATTGGCTGCACTAAATAAACAGATGGCTACGAATTAAAATGGAAAGTTAACATCTAGTGGAGGATAGCGACTCTTCCTATTCCTCTGAGAACTTTCTGGAGGCTAATTCAAACCGGCGCCAAATGTGGTCATTGAACCATGGAGGCACGGAGAAGGGACTGACCCATGTTCCAGAGGTACATGCTGTAGCCACAGCAGAGGTCTACTGTGGTCAATTAAGGCAACCAACAGCAGCCCTGCATGCAGAGTCCAGAAACCACAACATGCTACTTTAGCTTCATGCTCTGGGCAGTCCACTTAGGCATACAAACAGCTGAGAAAATGACAGAAGCAGCAGTGTGTGAAAATGGTTTTCATTAGCCACTTTGCACTTACTGCAAGACCATGTTTCAGTTTTATTTACTCCTATTTATTCCCATCATTTTTGTCTGCAACTCTGCTGTTGAGACCTTATACAACACAGTGATGCTGATGCACCTTTCAATAAACATTATAGCTTCATATTGTATGTTTACCTGCATAATTAAGCAATAAAAAGTGTAATAAGAGACTTGTTTACTGAAGAGGGTGGAGCTGTTCAGCGAAGCTAAAAATGAAAGAACTCAAGTTATCCAGGCTGCATTATAAATGGACAAATGACCCAGATCTGATCCATGAGTAAGACTGTTCTTCCATTTGCTTCTTTCTGTAGGGAGATCACAATAGTGTAAGCAAGCAATTTTGTAGCCCAATGGTACCATGAATTGGCAACACATACAGAACCTCTAGGTTAATGCAACCACCACAACATCTCTACAGCTTCTTCAGCACTCTCCTCCCATGCCTTAGTATAGGAGTATACAGTATAGTGAATGAGGTTTGCAGGGGTGAGAATCAATATTCTTTCATGCACAGAATCTACGCTTTTATATCCAGAGGATCCACTATTATCAATACTCTGAACCAGCATAAGGTTAGGTCCTAGTAGAGACGTTCCTTCTGCATTCACTGCAACCTTGCTGTCAACTTCACCTCAATGGCTGTCAGATTCACTATCACAGCAGTTATATTCTGAAAAAGTGGACACAATATACGTGTGTGACACTGTCTCTTATATAGCTATATTATAGCCACAACTGATACCTTTGATATCTACCCAAGTTGCCTTACCAATCATATCATCTAACAAGATCTACAGCATATGGTGATTAAATAAATAAAAATTTCAGATCTTTATTTAAGAAGCACACACACAATTGTGTGCTTCTTAACCAAAAAAGATAGTTCCTGTGACAAGTGACATCTCATTGCACTATAATTATGTCCAATGTTTTAGAAGCTGAGTGAATGCCAGAAGCCCTGAGAGTGATAAAGCTGAGCGATGTAAATCAAGAGATGTTTGTTGGAGTGAGATTCTCAAGTGGTTCTAGCTTTTGTTTACAAGAAGCCGTGGGTTTTTCATTCGCAGCTGTGCGAATGGGGTTTCGATCGCTCCAGAGACACCCAGCTTGTATAGGTCTGGCATAAGACCCATTTCCCCTCCCCAGAGGGTTTCAGTGCAGGGGTGTGAATTGAGCTTGAGCTGCTATCCAGGGACACTGGATGTGGAAGTTTTCTGCCTCTAATTATCCACTCTTCCAAGTCCACTTCAGGACCAAGGACACAGCCAGGTATTCCCACATGAACTCATATAAGTATAATAAAAAAAACCTGCATACAAATGCACACTTAAAAACCTCTGTACAAATATATGGTTATATCATGATATTAAGACCACTCCTGGTTTGGAATGGATTCACCACAGGATGTCACAGATGCTATGTGACAGGGTTTGTTCAACATATAAATAAGCAAGCACAGCAGTCTGTTGTAGTTCAAAACAATCATCATAAGCAAAGGAAGTGATTTGACTGATGTCCAAAAGTGCATAATAACAGGGATGTTCTAGAGCCGCTGTAGTGAAGGTGTACCGATAATAGGTTCCTCATACATTGAGTGCCTCCCAACAACATGACAGTGGTGCTCCACAGGTCACTGATGACAGAGGGGAATGATGACTCTGGTGAGTGGTAATGAGCAATTAGCATATCACAGTGGACCAGTTAAATCATATAATGAGGGTCTAATCCACTAAAATATTCACTAACATTGAGATGGATGGATGGATGGATGGATGGATGGATGGATGGAAGGATGGCCGATTATTTATCTGAATTATTTTGTGAAATATAATGTAAACACCCAGTACTCACTGGGCCTACTAAAGACTAATCAACCATGCTTTCCCTTTCTCTGCAAAATTGACTTGCCTGCTAATTCTGTGAGCTGGTATCTTCCAGAAAATGCTGAACAGACAGAAAAAGTACTAAATCACCTGGGTTAGTGCAGCCCAAACCAACACTCAAGCAGATGGATCACTGCTTTATTGAATTAATGACTCGTGAAGCTCAAACAAAAAAGGGCAATCAAAAACTAACTTGAGTTAAAAAATGCCAGGCCAAAAAAATCCACCACTGCTGAGTTCCCCAGAGACCCATAGCAGAATGTCTTTTATCTCAACATAAAAGATATTATGTACAATTCTTCTCATTTTAATCAAAATAAAGCTCCAGAATGAGGGGTATAAACAACAGCAAAACTGTCCAGGTGCTAAACCAAATATGTGTATATAAACCATTGCTGTCCAAATACAAAACAAGTATCTCCAAAATAAAGAGGGATTTGAAAGTTAAGGTAATATGATAATCGGTCAGCTCCCAACAACCTCAATTCCAGGGTGGTCATGAGCAATGATCTTCACAGAATGTCCTGTATTGTGTGTGTTGTCTAGAAGCCAAACCTTTCTTCCCTGACCTTTTTTCACTTTTTTCCTATTGCAGTTGGGGCTTCCTCAATTGTGAATCGGAAGTACGGCATATGTTCATTATTTATAACTCAGTATCATGAAGTATTGGTTGAAGCTGATTCTCTGATATAAAATGTTGGCATCATGCCTAATAAACCATCAACCAATAAGAGCTGAGTGGAATAGAAAGTGTCAGCATGTATAAAAGAAGTTAAAACACCACTAAATCAACATACATGTGTGTATTCACCTCAAGCTTGTGTTGCAGTATGTGTAAGACTTATTCAGCTCTTCATTTCAGCCATGGCTTCATCCATATCCTTTGGATCCTTTGCACTCACCACTTGCATAGCAATGATTTTACTGTCATCCACCATATTTGTTAACTTGAAGTTCATGAGAAACTCCTGCCTGCTCTTGCAATGTAGCAATTTGTGAGGAACTCCTGTAAGACTGAGCAGGTGCTAAAAGTGTGAGATGTTTCATTCAGGGAAGATTGCACAGTGTTGGGACATTTATGTCTAACAACAGTCAAAGACAGAAACATTGATGGAAAATGGTGAAATATGGGGGCACCTCACATTTTTAAAATCACTTCTAAAACAGGGAAGAGACTTGATTCAAAGCAATTTTGGAGCATCTCTATTGGTTCAATCAACATGAAATGTTCACACAATTTAAAGCACATTTACTAGGCTTATATTATGCAGGAAACTAAAAATCACTCAGAAAAGTGATTTTGAGAGATATTTTTTGGACACTGTTGACACATTTTTACAAAAAATAGTCTATATGTGATCACATCCAACAAAATGTACTTTTTACTATGCATTTTTGGACATTAGATACCATAAGTCAGCATTCAACAAAACATTAGAGCACATTAAAGGATTAAATATATTAAATATATTTATAATATATTTTATATTAATATATATTAAAATATATTAAATATAAATCTAAATAAATCTAAATAAATATAAATATAAATATAAATCTATATATTTATTTATTTATTTATTTTTTAAAGGAGTATGTTAGATCTGATGGCTATTTTGACCTCTTTTAGGGTCTACTCGGAATATATCTCACCAGTAGAACCCTTAAAAGAGCTTCTAGTAATCTCTATTTTCATGCATTCTTGATAGGTAAAAGGCTCTTTGAGGAACCCATTGTTTTTAAAACTAACAAATTATTCTTTAAACAAAAATATGTCACTGAGGATACTTCAACATGTCTTAGTGGAACCTTCATTTTTTTGTTTGTACATAAATGGCACTGTGATATCTAATGAATAAGTATTCATGGTGCCACAGTGCTACCCAGTTCTACAGCAATATGAAGCAACTTTTTCAACATTTGCATTTGTTTACACATTTGGAGCCAAGTAAGGAATAAAGGCGATAAATTGAATTTGTTGGTGGGCTCTTAAGAGTAGAGCATTAGCCAGACTGGTGGGTGACATTTGCGCTGTTTTGAATAATACATGCGCTGAAGCAAATTAGCAGGTCATGGGATAATAGTGGTGTTGATGTGAGTGGAAATGCAATGTGATTTCTAACACACCCTCTTGTTAATAAGAGAAATGTGCTTGAGTCACTGCTTTAGTAGAAACAGCATGGTTAATCGGTTCAGGCAGAGATGCCTGTGCTGACCGGAGGCGCCTACATGTTACGGTTTTGTGTCTTAGCTGTCTGTGATGCCTTGTGGAGAGCTGATGGAGTCAGTACTTCAGAAGTAATATACAGTAGAGCAGGCAAGTGAGTTTGCTATCTCCTGCAAGCGTGTGGGCTGCTTAAAAAGTCTTGCTCCACTGACAACCCTCAAAGACACTACACATGAAAAGGGGTATAAAAAAATGTAAATTGATTTTTTTTTTATGTAAGAGCCAGTTCCTTTTGGAAGGATTTGGTGGGAACTCTGTCAGCCCAGACTCTTCACTCCTGCTGCGAGAGATGAAAGTTGTCGTAAATGTTGCACTCTCACTGCAGGTCATCCTCATAATTAAAAGTTTAACAGCATCAAATGTGAGACTATTAAATCACTTGGACTTAAATATATCCCTCTACATGACCTCTACTTTGGCAAATAAATAACAGCAAACAATATCAGCACTGTGATAAACACTGAACAGCGGGATGGCCATCATGTTTATCAGTTAATACTGCTGAGACACTTGGCATCATCAATGTCCAAACAGAATGATGTTCACGCTGTATTAAATTTCCACTCTGATCAAGATACTTGTATTTATGGTTCTTTGTGAAGGAGATAGATCCCATCCCTCCCTCCGTACGTTTGACTGGTTAATTTTCTGTCCAAAGAGATGTTTTATCACACTGTTTGTGGACCAGCACTGGTCCATAGTTTAGAAGTAGTCTTTAAATCTCAAAAGGCAATAAAAGCGACGCTCGAGCAATCAATTACCAAAAGATGCAGAATGTTGTTAGATTTACTTTTCCCCCCAGCCCCCTCATAAACCCTTGTTCCACAGCAATGGGTAATGCATTTGAGGACTGTTCTAGTTAAAAAGTCATGGAGAAATACTCCCGAAACTCCAGCAGGTGAGTTATGGCTTTAGTGCTTCTCCTTTGGATTAGAATAGTTTTGACAAAAGGATCTTCTGTCCCTTATCATCACCCCCTAATGAAAATGCTCCACAAAAATGCAGTCTTACTTTTATTGCTCTTGTAGCTGCTGCTCAACAAGATTTTCAATATACCAAGATTACAGTACAATGGTCTGAACTGAACCATTAAATTTTTTGTTGGTTTTATACTGTTGCACCTTGCAGTGAGTTACAACCCTTGCATATGGATATATTATCCTTGTTATGGTGCAATATTCATGGAGCAGGTTTCTGTGAAATGGAGTAAAGCTTGCTACCCTTTATTGGTGGCTTTATGGTGCATGTAAACAGCAAGAGATTGAAGGGCTTGCAGCCCTGCCGGTGGTATCTGGTGGCTTTTGTAATTGAGGCAAACATTATTACAGTTTAAGAACATTCTCAATCACTTAGACACACAATCTATCTAAAATTGTGACCGCTTCTTATTCCATTCATTGTAAGCTTTTCCCAAGACGCATGACAAGACTTACAAGGAAAGCCAAGACTGCTCTATTAGTTTGATATGGTAGGCGGCATGGGGGTGAATGTTATTGAGGAAGAATGGGTGACTCTCAAAAGAGTTAGTTAATGTTTCTTTCTTTGCTGCTTTGTTTCTTTCTACAAGCACCTGAAGGCCATTCTGTCTTTTAGGCATGGAACTTCACGCCCCTGCAATACTTTAATAACTGTGCTTGTGAAGCTTTCTAACCAAGAGAATTCAGACCACATATAGAATTGATGAAAAGTGGCTAAACCAATGTCCTGCCTCCAGAGGCTTAATTTCAGCCAAGTAGATGACCTCAAATGCCTTCCCTTGTGTCCTCTGTAATGACACAGTTGTTCTTATCTCTATGACCTACCCTGTGGAAAAAAAATCAAAAATCAAAAGTGGAGCGACACACTTCTTCCAAGAAGGGTGGAGACATCTGACTCCGTGCCCCACGATTGATGGTTTAGAGTTCTCCATTCATCACTCAGCATGCCGTACCCGCTGCAGAAAATCGTTGGGATCAACTTGTGTTCAGGTCAGCACTTCTGAGGGACTGGGTGACACAATTCATCAAGCCCAGGCGCTACTGCTCCCCACGAGTTATGACCAAGCATGACATTGTTTCAGTCAGGAAAGGAATCAGCATCTATACCAGGATGTAGCCTATTTTGGTGATGTGTTCATAAAAGGAGCAAATGGGCTGTTCTACTCTGACCCCTGTGAGGGAGTTATGGGTTCTAGCACTGCACAGAGAATCAGAAATCATGATTAAATGTAGAATCAGATGAAGGTTAATTTGAAGCAAGTATGTAATATTGTGTGTAACTAATTGAGATTCATGAGGTATTGATAGTTCGATGCTTTTTTGATACTACAACACTTCAAATGATTTGATTCTGTAATACTCGATGATTTTGATACTACTGTATAGCTAGTACTCAGTGATGGTATATTTTGAAAAAGTAATCCGATTACTGATTACAGAGTTACTTTACTGATTACTTGATTTTAAATGTAACTAAGTTAGATTACAAGTTACTTTATTAGTTACTTTCGGAGGCTGCAGACATCACCCTCCCCACCACCACCTCTACATAAAAATTATAAATATTGGAAATGCATGTTTAACAGCAACAATGTATCTCCTGACATTTAAAGTTGAACTTAAAAACTATTTCATGAAAAAAATACATGTTTTATATACAAGTATAAAAAAGACAGGTTCTCTTGAATGATCTTAAATATATATTTTTAAATAAAAAATTAAATAGTCTTTAATGACTTCTCTTAACATAAATACTTGTTTTTATAAATCTTATAAATCTTATATATCTTATAAATCTGACCTCACATATTTAACTGTTAACACTGTATTGGCAAAACAGAACATTAAACCTGTTGTTCACAGCATTAGAGCAGAAAGGAGTGGTTTTACTAAATAAAACAATGAATATCGTAATTTAATTTTTTGACTATTGGTTTATTAAGTTATTTTGATTGCATGAGACAATTTTTGTAACATTTTGGTTTAAACTAGATAAATTAATGTTTCATGTGTTAGTTCATAGTATATTAGTGTCAGTATAAAGGGTTACTGTCTCTTTAAGAAAACTGCTGCTGTGTTTTAATGAGTTTGCACGGAGTCTAAGGCTGTGGAAGACCGTAGCCAGTGTTTTCATTTTATAACCCTTCCTTTCATTGTTTACATTTGCGTCACAATCCCGCAAGAAGAAGTAAAATCGCAAATAAAAATATTGTAGTGTCAGCTTAACCGAAGCTACAGAGTCAGTGATGTCACTTCCCAGAATCCCCCGCTGGTTTTGCATAATTAGTGACTGTTGTGTTTTGTTAAGGATAATTCTGTTATGTGAATGTTTTGGTTTAGTTTAGTGTCATTATTGTATAGTTATCTTCTCATGTTCTCTTACATCACTTACTGACCCCTGTTTGCAGACTTACCATTAATGAGATGTACAGTAATGTTGGGGACATTCGTAGTTAAGAGTGTGTGGTGGGGTGCGGCCTTTGTGCTAAGTCTTGTTGGGACAACAATAAAGAGGCAGTTTTATGAGATGCTGAATCTGTATTGGCTGTTCTCTCTACTTCAGTGCGATATATATATATATATATATATATATATATATAGTAAAAAGGGAAATGACAAAAAATAGTAACGCGGTGTGACTTAGGTGAGTAACTTTAATCTCATTACTCGATTGGAAATACTAACGCGTTAGATTACTCGTTCCTGGAAAAAACTGTAAAATTAGAGTAACACGTTACCAAGTAAAACGTTACTGCCATCACTGCTAGTACTATAGTCAAATCAGCACGCACAATTTGATTCACTTATTCAGAATACTGATTCAGAGCATCTGAATCAAACTGCACATACTCTGTTTTGAGGGCAGGTGAATCACAAAGCACATGTGATTCAAGCACTCCTCCTCACCTTGGCCGTATTCACTTGTTCATTTATTAATTCACACATGAACAAAATAAAGCATCCCAAGCTTGTTAGCGACGTTACTTTCAGAATTAAACAGTAAAATAAAAGAGCTAGGTCCAGTGAACTTGGTGGTACAGCACAACACTCTCGCTGGTTGTCTCTGGTTCTCTCCATTCTGAGAGAGAGAGCTACAAACACGCCCATGTGCCTTTAGCTTATCTGGCTCTTAAAGGGAAACATTACTCAACACTGGCTGTTACACTCAACAGCTAACAAGACGCAGATTCACCAGCACAGTTACAGTTCCGAGGTGAAATAGACGAAGACGACAAACTACAACCTCAAAATTTACTGAAATTCACGTTATGATGAAGCCTGGACTTAGAATCTTAGCTTTCTGTTTGCTCTGGTTTAGTGTTAAATAAACAATTTAATTTCAGACAATGGAATTACTTTATATTTTTGTTGTATTTTTTGCTAAATTATCGTTTTGGTATCGAGAATCGTGATACTACGTTTAGTATCGGTATTGAAGTCAAAATTGTGGAATCTTGACAACCCTAGTAACTAAGGTTCCATTCACACCTGGATTAATACATATCCTGAATGATCTGATCATAAGGCACCAGCACTATGATAAAATGTACAATGTGTATTGTAATCAAACACAAATCCCATTTGGAGGTGCACAGATGTGTATGACCAGATTACATTTGTATTATGAACACTAAGGCTTCTGATACATTCCCCTCTGTCACAAAGCCCCGCCTATATCAACAGCATCATTGCCTTACCTGTAAAATATGAAGACTAGTTCCAAATCCAAATGCATTTCTATAGCGCTTTTAACAACTGCCGTTGTCATAAAATAGCTTTAGAGAAAATCAACTGGGTCCATGTCCCCCCTGAACAAGCCAGAGGCTGTAATGGCAAGTAAGGATCAAGAGGAAGAAACCTTGAGAGGAACCAAGAGGAGAAACCCATCCTCCTCTACAACAGATGGCAAATAAAATTAAACGAATACAATAAAAAAGGAGATGACTAATGACTATGTAATAATGGATAAACAAACTAGTGCCTAATCATTAGGCAGTGTAATTTAGATTTAACAGTAGGAGGTAATTAAAGTTAGAAGCCTATGACAGGTTCTTTGACAGAATGAGGCTGAGCTCATGACTGGTGAGGAACTCTCAGTGGCTGGTGTTCTAAAGGTAGGACTATGCAGTTTTAATTAGTCAAAACAGGAAATGGCAATCACTGCCTAAACAAAATCAACTAGCAGAGTGTCAGAAGCATTGAAAACAGGTTACCCCATACCATGACTTCATGCTACCCAAACTGTGGCTCTGTGGCCCAAGTGGAGGGTCAGTAGCACATACTCATGACTTGCATGACTCCACAAAGGCAACTCTGACCCAGAGGACAGAAGAGTAATAACTCTCCATCAGAGCCAGAAACACCCCAGAGTTCCTTTTATCATTACTAAGCTGAGCTAGAAGAACATGGAAGTGAAAAGTTTGAAATAGAACTTACTGGATGAAGGGCAAGAATGTGAAGGAGATTCTCGTCTTATAAGAATGTAGCAGGAAAGTGTCATAGTAATGGTGATGGTGCACTTTCTTCAGTAGAAAAAAGAATCCCAATCACAATTTGTCACAGCTGAAACTCCTATGTTTATCCCAATTGGATATGATATGTTTTCAATGTCCAGTACATTTTGTATGCCAGTGTTCTTTAGGGTCAATTTGACCCCAGGCTGTATAAAATATCAATAAAGAAATGGGACGACACTGAGGTTACTATGACATGCAATTTTATAATCTAAAAAATCTTTCCCTTCACTATAGGGCCCTAACCTTACATACCTGCAGTAGTAGACGTGTAGTAGTGCCACTAATACTTCACATAATATAAAAATTCACCAAGGATTTTCCATGCTGAGTTTGTATTCTGTCAAATTTACTTTTGTAGTTTTTACTGAACAATGAACTGCTAAGGGTACTGATGTGCTGTTTTATGAAAAAAAAAACATTTCTAAATATTACATTACTATCCTTCATAAAAGAATTAGTGGCAACACTTTCCATGAATGGAATGTCTATAAGACTATAAACTCATTCATAATGTATTCATAAAGGAATATAAACATGGCTATAAATATTTATAAAAAATGTGCAACACATTATAGCCAAATTTATTATGCCTTATTAATTGTTATCATGATACATTTATAAGCTGTGTTTGTCATATGGTATACATTACAACCAAAGAAGCACAGTTCCAGATGATTAACCCCAGAAACCCAGTTCATAGAAAGGGTTACAAAATTTGTTTTTTCTTTCAAATGTTATAAGTAATAAAGTATGTAGTTATGTAATGCAGTTTTAAAATTTTTAAATCTTTTCTAATTTTAGGCCAATCAATGACATTTAATGGTCCACCTAAGATTCATGTTAATGTATGTTAAGTTCCATAAAAAGGTTTCTTGAGTGATGCCATATGAGTACACAGTAAATCTGCCAGTGTTAAATCAACACTATTAGTGTTAAATTAACACTGAGATTGTTACATTTTGACACCCTCAGTGTTAATTTAACTCTAATAGTGTTGATTTAACACTGGCAGATTTACTGTGTACAATTTTTGACTCATTAAAGAAACTTTTTGAATAGCTGGTCATTTCAATAATAATAATACATAAATAAACATTTCTGTAAATGAGATGAGTATGAGTATGAAGAACCTGAGAGTTTTAAGAACCTGAAGAACCTATATGATTTTTTCCCACAGCTGCACATCTCCTTTACAACATAGTTCTTTAAAGATCCACTCATTTAAAGGGTTCTTAAAGTAATCAAAAATAGTTCTTCTACGGCATCAATCAGTTAATATTTCATGACACTTTTATTTGTAAGAGTGTACTGATAATTACACTTGATTCAAAAGGCAATTTGGTTAATTATGAAAAGTGTCCCTAAATGTCTAGAGAACATGAATATCTACATCACATTATGCAGCGGAGGATGTATAAGACATTAAAAAGCGCCATTAAGCAGCTACACATAATCAGTGTATGAATCAGCTAATACCAGTGGTGACCTACAATGACTCACAAGTTACAGTTTTGTTACCATATTCATTTAGTGACTCAAAAGGCCAACAAACAAGCTGTCTGAGAGTTGCTCATAGCAGAATATGATGCATTTAATAAGTGGACTGTTGAAAGAAAACACTTTTAATATAAACTCAAAAAACTCTGAGTAAATATTTTATCAAAAAACATTCATACAGTATATGGAGCATATATAGTAATTACAGTACCTTGTAAATGCATATAGCCTGTCTTTTACCTCTTTATAGGCCATTGTATTATATTGTTTAAGATTTTGAATGTGCATACAGCAAATACATGAAATAAATGCAAAATGTTTATGCTTTTTTGTGATAAATTATTCAATTTTTAATAGTACTTTCATACATTTCACTGTTGAACACAATACATATAGGTGATTTTATTTATTTATTTATTTTGTCTTGGAAATCTTTTTTTCTTTCATGCTGCACAACACCAAAGGGACTTTATATTGTTTCATTTCACAATTCAGATTTGTGCCACTAGAGGGTGCCCTTCAGCAGGATGAAAACTAACTGTTCTGACTCAAACAACATTAAAGAACTGCAACCGGATGACTTATTTTAAAGTATTTTACATTACATGCACTCATTGTGTGATACTAAACATTCCATTAGTGAAAATGCAAAACCAAGCAATGATCCAACAGGTTAGATTGACAGAGCTGAGATACTTTAATGAGGAGCAAGTAGGAACTTCTGGTCAGGGACAATAATCTTTATTTTTTTCTTTTTCTCCTCCTGATTTTATCTCCAGATTGCTGCATGTAAATCAATAATTCATGGCAGCTCACCTTATGCCTTGAGGGCTTTTGTAATTTTAATACCACGCTAAGCCCGGATCAATTCTCTGTCAAACAGTGCATTTTGCCAGCTCCTCAGAGAAACACCACACACAACTTTTGCAAACTAGACAGAACCAGAATATAGTTGAAAAGTCAGGTTTTGTCAGACACATGCTGCAATGATTATTTCCAAAACATTTGGAGGTGCTTCTTCCACCTCCTAGTGGCAAGAGGCACACAAAACAGCTTTGAGAATCCTCCAGAAAGTGTGTTCAGCTCTCTGACCATTAATAAGAGAAAACAGCCATGAAGCATAAAACATGGCAGTGTTAGTGATTATTTATATATCTGCTAAACCACATTCAGTGACTTATCATTAAGGTGATAAAGAGAAGTATTATTAGTAATTTAATTATGTGTTATTATGTATTATTATGTATTATTATTTATTATTATTAAGCACTAAAATTCCCCTTGAACAGCAGTGGAGGCTGTTCTGTGACTGGCTGGTGACGCTTCACTGTGGGAGGACGCAGATCAAAATCCAAACCACACACACACACACATACACACACACACACACACACACACACACACACACACGAGAGCGCTGAGCTCCTTCCCGTTTCTCCTCACTCCGGACCTCGCAGTGCTCGGTGTCGCTCCTCTCGCAGCGTTTTCTTCATCCGGAGTAGAATGAAAGTGCTGCTGAGCGCCGGAGGAGCGGACACCCCCCGCGCGGCTCTCTGAGCGAGCCCGGATCTCAGTGTCTGATATGCTGGGACTCTGTTGCGTGCTGGTTCGCTCCTGAAGCCCGGGAATCGCAGGCGCATCGCTTCGCTCCGCACCGCGATGGCTCACGCTTCAGCCGCGCTCACAAGGCGCTTATCGCCGGACGCCTCCTCCACGTCGCCCGCTGGGATTTAAGAGGAGGCTCCATGGAGAGCCGTGCGCTCCGGCGCGCTCCAGGCGCAGTCTGAGCCGCTCGAGTTTCCAGCCCCCTCCCCTTTCCTTCTCTCTCCCTCTCTCCTTTCCCCGAGATCCTGCGCGCCGTCCATGCCGGGGGGCGTCTCGGCGCTCCGTGCCGTCAAAATGCTGAACAACATCTTACTCCTGAGCGTTTTAACGGTGTCCGGCTTCTCGTCGCGGGGCGAGAGCCGCAAAACTTCCAAGGACATTTGCAGAAACCGCTGCTCTTGCGAGGAGAAGGAGAGCATGCTGAACATCAACTGCGAAAACAAAGGTTTCACTAGCGTGAGCGCCTTCCAGGCGCCACAGAACAAGGTCAGTCAGCTGTTCCTCAACGGCAACTTTCTCACCAAGCTCAACTCCAACGAGTTCATCAATTACAGCAACGTGACGTCCCTTCATCTGGGAAATAATGGGCTACAGGAGATCAAAACGGGCGCCTTCAATGGTTTGAGGAATCTCAAACGTCTCCATTTGAACAATAACCATTTAGAGATTATAAAGGAAGACACCTTCTCTGGGCTGGAAAGTTTGGAGTATCTTCAGGCTGACTACAACTACATCAGTACCATAGAGGCGGGTGCTTTCAACAAACTGAATAAACTCAAAGTCCTGATCCTCAATGACAACCTCTTGCTTTCCCTACCCAACAACATTTTCCGCTTTGTCATGCTGACCCATTTGGATCTAAGAGGAAATCGCCTCAAGATGCTGCCATTCGCAGGTGTTTTGGAGCACATAGGTGGCATCATGGAGATACAGCTGGAGGAGAACCCATGGAACTGCACCTGTGATTTGATACCACTCAAAGCCTGGCTGGACACCATTGCAGTCTTTGTGGGGGACATAGTTTGTGAGACGCCCTTCCGGCTGCATGGGAAAGACGTCACACAGTTAATCAAGCAGGACCTGTGTCCCCGTCGGGGCCCAGCCAGTGAGGCAGGTCACCGTGCTGTGCAGCCTCCACCTGATGCCCAGCACAGGGCTCCATCTCCAACACTGCGTGCCCGGGTTACACCGAGCCGGGCTCCCAAAGCATCGCGACCTCCAAAGATGAGGCACCGTCCCACTCCTCGTGTGACACCAGGCAGAGACAGGCATGTGTTTGGCCCTATTATGGTGTATCAAACAAGGTCTCCAGTGCCCATGAGCTGCCCTAGCATATGTGTGTGCACGGCACAGAACCCAGACAGTGGATTAAATGTCAACTGCCAGGAACGGAAGCTGCACAACATATCTGAGCTGCAGCCTAAGCCATCTTACCCAAAGAAGCTGCATTTAACTGGTAATTATTTACAGACAATATACAGAATGGATCTGGCAGAATACAGTTCCCTTGAGCTTCTACACCTGGGGAATAACAGGATAGCTGTCATTCAGGATGGGGCCTTTGAGAACCTGACAAGTTTGCGTAGGTTGTACCTCAATGGCAACTACATTGAAAGTTTGTCCCAATCCTTGTTTGCTGGGTTGCAAAGCCTGCAGTACCTCTACCTGGAATACAACATAATAAAGGACATTTTGCCAAACACATTTAACTCGCTGCACAATCTGCAGCTGTTATTTCTCAACAATAATCTACTGAGGTCCCTCCCTGACAGCGTGTTTGGAGGGACCATGTTAACGAGGCTCAACCTCAGAAATAATCACTTTTCCTATTTGCCAGTACGTGGTGTGCTGGACCAGCTATCTGCATTTATCCAGATTGACCTGCAGGAGAATCCGTGGGACTGCACCTGTGATATTGTGGCGCTTAAAAACTGGATGGAACTGTCCAGCACCAGTGTGGTGGTCAATGAGATCACATGTGATTCTCCATCAAAACACGCAGGCCGCCTTTTGCGCTCCCTGCGAAATGATGCCATCTGCCCAGACAATGGTGAGGCCCTCCCGACAAAAGCCCCCACAATCATCAGCTCAAGCACTGAAGCGACCCCATTTTCTGTTGCAACCCCTACGGACAGAGTGCCTGAAACACACCCAGAAGTGCCCTTGTCTGTACTGATCTTGGGCTTACTTGTTGTGTTCATCCTCTCTGTCTGTTTTGGGGCGGGCCTCTTTGTGTTTGTACTGAAGCGGCGCAAGGGAGTGGACAGTGTCCCTTCTGGGGCCAATAACCTGGACTTGAGCTCCTTCCAAGTACAGTATGGCTCCTACACTACAGAACCCAGTGCAGGCAAAAGTGAGAACCGAGTGTACAACTACATCCCTCCTCCAGTTGGGCAGATGTGCCAGAACCCTATCTACATGCAGAAGGAAAGCGAGCAGGTAGCTTACTATCGGAATCTGAAAGAACTGAGCTTCAGTGCTCTGGAAACCAAGAAAGAGGAGCTTGCACGCAGTCCGGCGTACACGGTAAGCACGGTGGAATTCATGGACAAGCAGTCCTGTGGCAACACAGAACCTGAGCTCCTTTATCAGAACATTGCAGAGCGAGCCAAGGAGCTCCCCGCTGCAGGGCCACTCACCTATAGCTTTTGCACTTTGCCCAAAAGGCCCTTCATTCCTCCATATGAGACCACACGACGGCACAACCAGGATCGATTAAGCAAAACTGTGCTATACGGGACCCCAAGGAAATATGGCGATCAGGCAAAGGTTGAGCATCCCTTGCTCCCGAGCAAGCTGAAAACAGAGCCAGACTACCTCGAAGTTCTGGAGAAGCAAACTGCAATGAGTCAGCTGTAAAACTAGCCCTCCCCCCATTAGTCTTTCTAATTAAAGCTGCATCGTCTGTGTATTCGACTGCATAAGACTCGATTAAGTTGAACAGCCTGAACGTCTCAAATTGAACGATGCAACCTAAGCCTTTTTTCCATTTCCATCTTTCTGAAGCTGTACAAATTAGTACAAAAAGTATCCACAATTTAAAGATGATATATTATTTTCTCTAAGGTTTAAATTATTTCCTCTACTTGAAAGAAAAACAAAAAACAAAAACTGTAGCAAATGTGGCAAGAATCTGTATGATACAGCTTAAATGCTTTTTTTAATATGAAGTATATTTTTTTTCTCCAAGGACAACGGTGTCCTTTTGAGGAAGCGCAATGTTGAATCATGAACTGACATTCCTGTGTGGTATATGATGGTGAGTGGGATACAAAATATCTGGTTGATCCACTGATTCCAGAAAAGTGCCTTTGCACTCGAAGAAATTTTATCTTTGCTTTCTGTTAATGGAGATTTTTATAAGTGCTGTATTTTAAAGACTCTTTATGTAAAATAGAGATATTTGTCCATTGCATTAAACTGAAAAAGGGATAAAAGTTAAACTCTATTTATTAATAGAGAATTTGTTTTTTTCTTTTTTTCCAAATCTGTCTATTTAGATTTTAGAGTGCTTTGTTTCAGGTTAAATTAAATTGGCTTTAAGATGCTCTAGTCAATTAAATTTTTCACATAATATGCACTCGGCAGTGACTGTGGATTGAGCAGTGGATTGATGGCTCAGTTACTCTCTCTCTCTCTCTCTCTCTCTCTCTCTCTCTCTCTCTCTCTGTGCATGTGGGTATTTTACACTCTGTTGAAACTGGATATGCTTGGTAGATATGCATCACACATGGTAATAAACAAGCAAACTAAACCATTGCCAATGTTGGCAGTTTGCAAAGACTATTAGCAGTAGAGAGTAAGCAATAACCCACACAGCCAGTCTTCTGTATTTGCAAATATACTGCCCAAAAACAGCAGAATGCTGCTGCTAAGTTGGTATATATAGGAAAGTACATTCCATTAGCCTCCTGATTTGTGAAGCCTAGTCCTTGCTAGACTTGCTTTTGGCATCGCTTAGCCTTTTACAGATCCGCATGTAAATCAGTTGCAGTGTTTTTGGTGCATTTGAAATAGAGGTCGCTGTCCGTGGTGCTGAGCAGTGCTTGCTTGTGGTTTGTTTCAGCATCGGTTCCGGCTCCCGCATACTAAGGCACTTTTTAATTTCCCAATCTTTTTTTATTTCTTTGAAGGCTCTTAGATGTATGTGGCATGGTTTGATTATGAACTTCATTTACCATACAAAATGAAATGTGCTTTATTACAAGTCCAGTCAGCTACCTGTTAAAACAAATATTCTCAGGGCATCTTATGAATTATACATATTTGGATCCATAATTCATCATCTGGTTAAATATGTTCACAACAAATCTGAAATACAGAAATACTCACAGGCAAAAGTGAGACAAATGTTTACCCCTGTGGGAATGGGGAGGGGGGTTTGGGGCAGAGCATTTGGTGGTGTGTGTGTGTGTGTGTGTGAGTGTGAGTGTGTGTGTGTGTGTGTGTGTGTGAGAGAGAGAGAGAGAGAGAGAGAGAGAGAGAGAGAGAGAGAGAGAAAGAGAGAGAGAGAGAGAGAGAGAGAGAGAGAGAGTTTTTCATCCAGTCTCAAATAGAGTGATTTTCTTTGCCTGGCACAATAGGCCTCTGTATAGCTGTTTCCTGATGTGGTGGAGAATGGAGAGGCTGTGCATGCCCAGCACACCAATGAGGAGGGGGGCAGCCCAGCAGAACACTTGTCTTCTTATCGCATAGAGCTGCCCGAGATGGAGACGTCATGCCTTGACTTTGAAATAAATCACACCCTTTAATTGGTTTACGTCGAAAGAGAGTGAGTCGCATTGCTTCATCAATGCAAATGCATTGACTTTCATTTTATTAGTGGGACACTAAGAGCCACGGCCGTGTGGCTCCCTGGCTTTGTAGGAAGGTTGGGTTGTATGCACGCTTTGCCTCTGCTTGTGCCTATATGCCTTCACGGTTGCCTGAGCATGTTAGCACATTAGCACATTGTTTTGATCATATGGGTGTTTTGCCAGCGTGCTCAGTAATGCTTTTGATCTCACACAAATACAAGTCATAATTTTTGATGAAAGCGTGTCCTGCAGGTGGATGATGCAGCATGCAAGCTCTTGTGAAGTCTGCATTGCTATGCTGCAGCATTACATAGTGTGCACAGAGAGAGAGCAAGAGGAGGGGGTGAACCACATTGATTAACTGAGCGAGACTTTTGGAGACCACAGAGCTCCTGTGGTGTTGCATCACTTTGATGCTGCAGGCGGTGCTTGTGCCACGGGGCACTGGAGTATGCCATGCGGGCTGGAAGTGAGTTGGCTTCCGACTCCAATCAATGAGAGTGATAGCAGATGCTAGCTGCTGGGGGCTTCTCCTTGAGCCATTCTGGCCTACTTTAGCTGGATGTTCTCAGGCGACTTTGACTTTAATTCACATTCAATACATCCATTTCACTCCACCTGACCACAGCTGTGCAGCTGTGCTGATGCTTTTCTTTGGTTCATCTTTCATTGGTTTACTCACCATTAGAGAATGTGAGTTTTGAGTTTTCGTTATTTCAAGTTTAAACATAATTTATGGGGCATTACTAGGTTCAGAGCAGGCTTGTTCTCATTTTTAAGCTTATTTGAAATGCATTTATGCTCTAATACCAAAATAGTCACTAGATTATAGCTGCCTTGTTTGCTTAGTCTCAACACATTAAACCCATATTGCATGGCCCACATTTTTTAATCATTAGATTTGTTGGGTAAACATTACTCAAGTTATTAGAGCGGGTATTCGTTTGTTGTTTTTTGCTAACAAAGCAAATGTCTTTACAGATCATTAGGCAGTAAAATGCCAATATGAAAATGGCTCTGGAGGAAATGACTAGGGTTTGACTCTAAGGAGATTGATGGTTTAAAGATGTTTGCCTGAGATGTATGCATCAAAGTTATTTGCTTTCATAGACTTGCTCTTGGCCTAATTATGGTGATTATACAAGTAATGCTATTCTAAATAGGGACCTGTAATAGAAATGTTTCAATTACAGAATGTATCAGTGCCATATTTAAGAAATGATGAATTTATCAGGGTTATTTACAAGTGTGGAGAAAGAATGCATAAAAAGTTAGATCATAAAAAATATAGAACAAATAATTCTGTTTATCAGAATGCGAGACATTTTAGTTTCATTTTAGCTACTTAACAGTACACTGTATTTTTAGGATTTCCCATCTAAAAGGTTTTTATACATTAATTATGTGAAATAACTTCAAATTAGCAGAAAAAATGTTTTATACACAATATAACACATTCTTGTAAATTTGCTTCTGAATGTAGGCACTTTCAGATTTTTTTTATTTATTTTTTTTTTTTTGTGTCCCAGATTTTTTTCAGGCTGCACAGCACTGAATGGACTTTATGTAAGTTCATCATACAAATCAGCTTTGTGGCACTAGAGCAGGACAAAAACTAAACATCCTGTTCTTTTTGTTTGGGATGAAAACATCAGCAAACATTAGGTTTTGTGTTTGTTCAACGTTATTTCAGTGTTTATTAGCTTATCATTTAAACATGGTTTATTTGAAGCTAATTGTTATATGGACAACACAAAATAGACAAAATTAGTATAAAGAGAAAGGTTTGAGCTCTGACAAAATAAAATATTAATGACTCTCTGAAAGTAAACAATAAATGCTGAATCCACCAGCAGGTCCAGTCTATTTAAGAGGTTAATATTGCACAGCATACACACTGTATTCATGAGCAGACTTGATAGACAAAAATCTCTCAAGAAGTCAAAATAATCATGCTTTATCTCTTCATCTTTGCCTCGTTTAATTTTTAACTTTGCTTATCCATGCTAATTTCCCATTTACATGCTGCAAAACAATCTTGGGCTAATTGAAGCTGAGAGGTCTGATCACAATTGCTCATCTGGCAGCTCATTTGATTTCCTTTGTATGATGACTCTACTGCTGTTTTCTGAAAATTGATACACCTAGCATCATTTTAATTGATGCCACTGGGCATCATAATCCACAATGAATGACATTTCTGTAATCCTCATAATCTGCAGTCTGGTCAGGCTAATCCAGGAAGAGGTTCCACATACCAAAGGATTTGTAATTAAGCTACCAAAATAAAGCAAATGACTGAAAAGCTCATAGCTAGACTTCCGCAAGATGCTTAATGATTAGATTAGGTCTTTAAATCTACTTATGAATAAAAACAAAAAAAAACAACAAAAAAAACAATGTATTTTATGAACCATTGGAGCACTTTTGGCAGCAAACCATTTGCAGAAGATTCACAGTGTTTGTTGTGGATGACTGCATGGGTATATGATCACATTAATACATTTAAACCTGTTGAATGTTGCTTTTCATGACATACCTCCTTCTGTGTTTCAGGAAGCATGTAATGAGATTATCAGTTCTCATAAGTGGGTAGGAGGGTATGGATGAGCGGAGTAGTATATAGTTTAGTATAGCAAAGAGTTTTCTGTCTGACAATTTAAGCAATTTAAGTATATATGAGACACAATAGACCTGCTTGAATTGGATTAGTTTATCAGGAGGAAGCCTTTAAAAAAAAAACTGAAACGTCTCCTCAGTTAAAAACTAATCCGAAAATAAAATTACCACAGAATGAGTTTTTAGTGGCTGTATTTTCTAAGAACCTAGATGTGTGCATCGCACTTGGTAATATTTCCCTTGAGAAGTTGATGATATTGTCCATATAAAGTAAGACTTTGATTATATTGTGTAGCTATGTGAATGCTAAGTGCTTTACACATATTTCTGCCATTATAATTGCTGATTTAATCAGATTGTGAGATCTTGCTTCTCAGATGTACTTTTTCTTTTCCCACCTCTAAGTTATTCAAAGTGATAAGGGATCAATTGGGATATCTGCCTGGAAAACTCCAAAATTTCTGAGAATCTACAGTGATCTGTATCTGAGAGTAAAATTACTTTTTCTAAAAGGGTGGAAAAGTGGGAGAAAAAAACACAAACATGGCTTGCTGAGACAGATGTAAACTGAAGGAGTAGTTTCAGTGAAAAAGGAAATGACCCCAGGACCTTATGTAAATGTAATGCAATCCAAGTAGGACACCACAGTATATGTTATGCTATATTATTATTTTTTTCTCTATAATCTGCAGAGGTATATTTACAGCAGTTTAAATGGCTCTTGAATAGCTAACAAACTTATCAGACAAATCACTCTAAGTAGTTGTTAAAATTGTGCCAAGGAACATTAAATGAGCCTTTTTCCATGAAGCCATTTGTCATATGGAGTGAAAATTCTAATTTTGAGTTTTACTGTATTTTAAGTAACCATGCAAGATAAAATATGTGACAAATATTTTGTCCAAAAGTGATTAAATTTTGATGCAATGGCTGAACTAGTGGCCTGTTTTCCCTGCTTGAGTGACCTTGCCAGAATGTGATGCTACATTGTAGCTACCAGGATTTTTGAGTGCAATATTCCCAGCGAATGACCATTTCCTGGGCAAGTCAAGTGACCCTTCTCTGTGGACTGAGCAGATTTCCTCCCAGCTAGCTAGGAAATGGTGTGCTGTTCTGTTGACTGTATTTTGCTTGTTTCTTCTTGGCTTGAAATGGCTAAGAAGGGCTTGAGACTTCACTCATAATGCACATTTCTGCTTTGCAAGCCAACTGGAGACCATTTCAAATTCACAATTATGTTCTATTCAAGAGCTGTCTCACTTGAAATAGATTTGACTGATGACTTGTATTACCTATGTGATTTGAAAGATCCCTCACTCTTGTTAGGCAAACTTCTAGAAGAGCTAATGTAGGGCTAACATTAGCTAGTTAATAGGACAGATCACTTTATTCTGTCTCATTAGCAATAGCTGTTATAGCTGACACTACCGGGTATGGTCAATTGTAGCATCATGTAATTGTGCAGTCAGTATATATTTATATATACAGTATGTGTGTGTGTGTGTGTGTTTCACCCTATATGATATATGCATACTTTGTGCAAATATTATATATGTTTATTTATGTATTACTGTTCATGGTAATCTTCTTAGGTTGGGATGGTGTGGTGGCATGAGGCTTATGGTATACCAACTGCACACAACTCACAAAGACACAATTCTGTATTCATACTTAAACACTGGTCAAGTGCCGGGAAACTTCAATGCAGTCCATTAGCCACGCTACACCACCCCCAAGCCTGCCTTGCCCCCTCTTTAGTGCTCCATCTTTGTCAGCAAGCTTTTACGCCCAAGCTATTTCTGTTTGGGGTCAAGGCTGTAATCAAGGCAAATAAATGCTCCCAATGGCATATAAGATCAAATGTAAATTCTTTAAAAGACCACTAAATGCGACAATATATCACCACTGGGCCTGGTGAACTGCCAAAAGAAGCATTTTAAAATGTGTAAAAATAAATAAATAAATAAATGAGAATCAGGTCAGACAGTATATTTCTGTAATACTCAGTTATCTATGAGCCTTGTGAATCAGTTTGTGACTACAGGGATATAATAATAACCAGTTGACTATAATATAATATCCAATATTTCAAATGTCATTGCAATAGATTTGGTAGGTCAGAAGACATCTGGAGAAGTCTTCTTCTACAAAGATTGCATTGTAATGGTTAAGGGTAAGCTAATTAAGTGGTCATAAATTGCTCGTTTTCTCATTCCATCTGCAGTAAAGATTACGCCATTTCTCCAGTGTCCTCTTAGCCACCCAAAGGAATAGCCGTGCCTGATGTTAACACTGAAAATCAATGCTACTCCCCTTTAAGGCCTTGTGCTGCAATATGTTCAATGAGAACTGTGGTGTATCTGAGAAAGGAAACCTGAGCATTGAGGTTCATCGCCAGGCCTCTCTAGAGCAGTAATCAAATCAAAAGAACAGAGAGCATGTAGACGTTTGCCTAGAGTATACCTGGGTACCTGAGTGGGAGGTCTAATGAATGCGCTCCAGGGAATACAATCAGCAGCCTTTTGTATTGACTTTACATGAGAGTGAGGTCAATTTCAAAGAACCGCTGGGATTTATTCCATCAAAAACCACCAGCTCAAACACTGCATTACTGGTGGTTTGTCTCACTCCAACATTTTTTAACTCACACTAATTGTAACTCATTTGTTACGTGAGCAGAGAGTATGAAGCTCATCATAGGCCTCTTCTCAAAAAAAAAAATGCAATGCCTTCCTGCAGCTCTTCTCTGATGAACATCTGAGCTACTGAAAACAAAGTTACCTTAGAAGATGACATTAGTAGTGGGATGGAAGCTTGCCTGAGTGTGGATACAAATTACACAGGCACTGAACTATCACATGGCAGTGTGTTGATCTTGCCTTCTTGTTTGTAGAAGCACGTCAGGGGGACTGTCTGTGATTGTCTTGCCTTGGACTTGGGGACAAGATCTATGTGAGCAGTCTTTCTTCTCTGTGTCTTTTTGATGAATAATGTATTTGCTTCATGGCTGCTTAATCATTTAGGCAGTAATGATGAGACGCATTGCAAGCTGACAGGATGCCTTGAACAACTGTCACAGAATAAACTGCCTCGTGACTCTTGATGAGCGCCAAGCCGCTTCACTCGAAACAAGTGCATAACCCGTCTGTGATCTATGAGTCTGCACATGGCTGCATGTGAAGCCGTTATTGTCTTGGGGCAATGTGTATTATGAAGTAAGGCCAAGGGCTAGTGACATATATGGTGACTTAAATGACATTAACTAATGGAACAGCAGCCTGAAGAAGTCTGGTAGAGGAAATGTGATCATGATTGGATCAGCTTTGAAGCGTACAAAACAAGAAAACCAGCATCATGCTTGATATGTATTTCTAAAAAGTTTTGACATGGTTCTTGGTTCTAAATTGTATACCACATGTACATGTAGAAACCAGTGAAAGACTTTAGGTAAACAAAAGATCTTCTATGGTATTGCTCCAAAGTAAGGGTGTAAGAAAATATGGATATAATTGAGTATCACCATATTATGCTCTATTATACTGCACTGATTCTCAGAAACACAGTATCACCTTTTAATCAATAGTTTCATAGCAGACAGTGGTTGATTTTGTATCGTTTAAACCTTATTCTTAAAAAAGTTGCCACAAAAGGTTATTTGAGTGATGCCATATACTGTAACATCTACAGGGGTTAGACAATGAAACTGAAACACCTGTCATTTTAGTGTGGGAGGTTTCATGGCTAAATTGGACCAGTCTGGTGGCCAATCTTCACTCTTAGTCACGTCATATTATCTCGTATTATACCACTATGAGTTAATATAGGTATAAAAGAATGTGGGAATGAAACCTCGTTATGGTATCTTCTAGAAAACAAATGGATTTCAGAAAGTGACCAAAGATGTACATG
>BRDA01002378.1:103244-118103 GCA_036984385.1 Crenuchus spilurus
TTATTTTCTCATAATATTATAATATTATGAGAAAATAACGCATAATAAATCACTGCTGGAGAAATTCTACAGCCCCACTACTGTATCTGTACAGTGAGCTAGCATAGTGTTTAAAACCTCCAGCAGCTCTTCTGTGTCTGATCCCCTCTTACCAGCACACATTAACACACCACCATCACATCAGTGTCACTACAGTGCTGAAAATGATCCACCACCCACATACCTAATAAAGTGGCCAGTGAGTGTAACCACTAATAAAAATAACCAAGCATTAACATCCAAATGTAACATGTCCAAAGCAAACAATTCAGCTTGAGAATCAACTCTGCATGTGCCTAGTTACTGCACGTGAACTTTACTTCTATTAGAAGTTAGAATCATATTTTCACTGTGAAGCTGAACAAAGTAAGGGAGATGACTAACCCAAAAGGTCAATAGCTGTTTCCAGTCTTTACAAACCCTTACTAAAAAAAGTATACGTCGAGTACATGTTATTAAGTATACCGTACTTAAGTATAATAAAGGTATTTCCCTAAGTGTACTTTTATTTAGCAAGTACACTACAAGTATACTTACTTGGGACTAAATTGGAACACTTTAAGTTCATGTACATAAAAAGTAAACTGGAAGGATGCTCTATAATTAGAGTAAAATTACAAAATTATAGAGTATCCTTCCAGTTTACTTTTTATCTACTTGAACTTAAAGTGTTCCAATTTAGTCCCAAGTAAGTATACTTGTAGTGTACTTGCTAAATAAAAGTACACTTTGGGAAATACTTTTATTATACTTAAGTATACTTAATAACATGTACACAACATATACTTGTTTTTGCTAAGGGAAGGGTGTAAATAATTACAGAGATAAATGTATGTGCTGTTAGGAGCTAATCACAAAGCCAGAGATCTGACATATAACACTGTCCACTGTTGACGCTGCCTCATTCTGAGAGGAGATATAAATATCAGAACCTGAGTGAAAACACAACTCATTAGAATACAGATAAAGACAAGCTCTGTATGACTAAAACACAAATACAAATGTAGGTGTATTAAGCGTACTTCATGTTCCTATGAAATGCCACATTTGTTCATATGTGTGACATGTTTCATACATGTATATACCAATTTTATAATAATCATATTTAACCCTTTGTGATCCAGGCATATTATTCAGCATTTTAACTCTGTAACAGCAATAAATGATTCACTGACAATACAACCGATGTTACTAGAGTGCAGACCGAAAGTCTGATACTGCCCACAGTTCTTGGGAGCGTAGACATTCATGTATTACTGACATCACAAAGAAAGTTTCCACTGCCAGTAAAGTACCTGCACAATGGAGACAAATTAAATACTGCCACCTTGTGGAAGAACATGGTAATAAGTGCCCAAAAACAAAAAATACACTCAAAATTACTTGCCTTTTTTCTTTCTGCGCTGGTGACCTATAAAGTAGAAAGTAAGACTATATATGTAAACTCTGATCTAAAAGATGACGCTGAGAGCCCTTAAAGGATCAATGATCCCACAGATGACTAAGCAGTACTTCATTGTAAATGTGAGCCTCTGTTAAGAAAACCAAAATGCCATTTAGATGATCAATCACAAAGTAGAGCAACATACTATAACAAGCCATGGCAATCAGAGCACTATTAAAAGTGAAACCTTGCAGTCTAGCAGACACGGTTATCCAGAGTGACTTACAATTTTAGTCATGTCACATTTGAGTGGCACAGTGGCTTAGTGGTTAGCACATTCACCTCTCAATACTGAGGTCTTGGGTTCAAGTCCCCATCTGGGTGGAGTTTCCATGTTCTCACCATATCTGTGTGGGTTTTCTCCGGGGACTCTGGTTTCCTAGGACAGTCCAAAAACATGGAGATCAGGTGAATTGGCTATTCTGAAAATTACCCTTGTGTGTGAATGCATGTATGCATGCCCAGATATGGTTGGGTTGGGTGATCCCCCTAGTGCTCAATGCAGTCCTCCAGGTCACTTCCGATTGAGAGTATGCTGTGCACGACTGTCTGCCATTTATTGATGGTGTGTGTGATTGAGTTCTATGTGTGTAAATGAAGTGTGCAGATTGTAAAGTATCCTTGGGTTTGAGTAAGGCACTATAGAAGTGTAACGACCCCGATTGCTCACAAAGAGGACAGTGTTATTACTCAGTATAGTGTCAACTGCAGTATTAGGCTTTGCTTGGTCAGGTCGTCCTTTAACATAAATCAGAACATAAGCTACAAACACAAAAACTACAATAACATGCTAATTTTGTTAACTTTTTAAAAACACAATCATCTGTGTGGCGGTGCAGCAATGGTTTTTCAGCATTTGATCCAGTTTATTACTTGTGGTACTCTATGAAGTA
The DNA here is from genome assembly GCA_036984385.1 of Crenuchus spilurus. Taxonomy (NCBI): domain Eukaryota; kingdom Metazoa; phylum Chordata; class Actinopteri; order Characiformes; family Crenuchidae; genus Crenuchus; species Crenuchus spilurus. The sequence continues at coordinate 105,621 of BRDA01002378.1, forward strand.
TTGCTGGTTTGCATTCAGACAAGAATATGTTGCATTTCTGACCTCTAGTGGATGTTTTCAGCCTACCATACCTCTACCGATTGGTAGAGATGGCACAATCACATTGTGCTAAGATCTTCTTCAATAAGATATAGTGCCTTATATGTGCTCTACCAAATGGTTTACCAGAATTGTTAAAGAGTTAATAGTGACCTCAAGATGACTGCTGATAAACAGAAATGCAAGCACCTAGGTAATAGTATACTATTAGTTGTGTATTTCAATATATAATGCAGATTTCATCTGTGAATGAAAGTTGTGTTGGCAAAGCTATAAAACATGAGACTGAACCTACACTGCAATTCAACAATTGGCCAGCAGAGTGTGCAATTATGTTCTAATTGAGGTGCCCTAATAGAAACTGAGTACTGATTAAGAATAAGAAATTAAATACATATGTAAAATAAATGTACATATATTATATTTTCACTCACTTGAAGAAAAAAGCTTCATTTATTTATTGCCTGATAACTCTGAAGGGTGACAGAAACAAAACTGTATTATAGTCACTAAAATGTAACCAGTATTGATTGCCATGCTAACAGTGTCCTCTGGTAATTAATGCTAGCACAGAAAATGATGTAAGAGATCCTTTTAGTGAGGTTTAACAATCAGTTCTAGCAAACATGTTTTTCAAATGTCTGTTACCCAACATCCACCATATGAAGAAGTCAGCAAAAACAGCCACAAACATTTGCTTCCGCTGAGGTGTTGTAAGCTTATCTTTGCCACCAGTGGTTTCATAGGTCATGTCTTTTTCATAAGAGCTTATGCAATTAAACACGAAGGAACACAGTAACTCTGTGTCCCTAACTCTACTCAACTAGCTCAACTAGTCCATGTCAAGTAAAGTATGTTGCACAATACCATACATCACTATCTGTAAAACCCAGTTACATAATAAATAAGGTAGTACAGTAATAAAATGCAAGCAAATCCCCAATTTGCCAAAAAAACACCTAATTTTTGGCATAATGCAAATCATCAATGTGCTACAAAACAGCTGCAATTTTCAACAAATTACTGGCAGGATATCCTCTACTTAACAATTTCCTTTTCATAGGTCCTTGACTCCAGACACCTCCTCTGTAACATCAACCATAAAACACTTGCATGAACTGACACTGAAATAATCTGATATGACATCAACGTCAAGGCTACACACATACCAGTGAACATTGTGTGAAATGACAGTAGCAAACGTCTACAACAAAAATAACTTGTGCACACACTACTACTACTACTACAATGCATACTAATGAGTGATTTTAGAATAGAAGAATTGAACCTTATTACTTCTTTAAATAAATGACTGACAATGTTTTGTACTTCATAATTAATTACTTTTCCTAATTTAATGATGACTCCTGGGTAAAGAAAAAATAGCATGATGATATGCATTCAATGTCCTGTACACTTGTACACATTGGTGTTCTTTACAGTCAATTTGACCCCATACTGTTTTAGCTTATAACACATATTAAAAATATCAACATTTTACAGAGGAGAATGTGTCTGAGACAAAGGAGAATATGTCAGAGACAGAGGAGAATGTGTCTGAGACAGAGGAGAATGTCTGAGACAGAAGAGATTGTGTCTGAAACAGAGGACACTGTGTCTGAGACAAAGGAGATTGTGTCTGAGACAGAGGAGAATGTGTCTGAGACAGAGGAGATTGTGTCTGAGACAGAGGAGAATGTGTCTGAGACAAAGAAGACTGTGTCTGAGACAGGGGAGAATATGTCTGAGACAGAGAAGAATGTGTCTGAGACAGAGGAGAATGTGTCTGAGATAAAGGAGAATGCATCTAAGACAGAAGAGATTGTGTCTGAAACAGAGGACACTGTGTCTGAGACAAAGGAGATTGTGTCTGAGACAGAGGAGAATGTGTCTGTGACAGAAGAGAATGTATCTGAGACAGAAGAGATTGTGTCTGAGACAGAGGACACTGTGTCTGAGACAGAGGAGAATGTGTCTGAGATAAAGGAGAATGTGTCTGAGACAGAAGAGATTGTGTCTGAGACAAAGGAGAATGTGTCTGAAACAGAGAAATATGTGTCTGAGACAGAGGACACTGTGTCTGAGACAGAGGAGAATGTGTCTGAGACAGAGGAGAATGTGTCTGAGACAGAAGAGATTGTGTCTGAGACAAAGGAGAATGTGTCTGAAACAGAGAAATATGTGTCTGAGACAGAGGAGAATGTGTCAGAGACAGAGGAGAATGTGTCTGTGACAGAGGAGAATGTATCTAAGACAGAAGAGATTGTGTCTGAGACAGAGGACACTGTGTCTGAGACAGAGGAGAATGTGTCTGAGATAAAGGAGAATGTGTCTGAGACAGAGGAGAATGTGTCTGAGACAGAAGAGATTGTGTCTGAAACAGAGGACACTGTGTCTGAGACAAAAGAGATTGTGTCTGAGACAGAGGATAATATGTCTGAGACAGAGGAGAATGTGTCTGAGACAGAGGAGAATGTGTCTGAGACAGAAGAGATTGTGTCTAAAACAGAGGACACTGTGTCTGAGACAGAGGAGACTGTGTCTGAGACAGAGGAGAATGTGTCTGAGACAGAGGAGAATGTGTCTGAGACAGAGGATAATATGTCTGAGACAGAGGAGAATGTATCTAAGACAGAAGAGATTGTGTCTGAAACAGAGGACACTGTGTCTGAGACAAAGGAGATTGTGTCTGAGACAGAGGAGAATGTGTCTGTGACAGAGGAGAATGTGTCTGAAACAGCGAAATATGTGTCTGAGACAGAGGAGAATGTTTTAAAGACAGAGGAAAATGTGTCTGAGACAGAGGAGAATGTGTCTGTGACAGAGGAGAATGTATCTAAGACAGAAGAGATTGTGTCTGAGACAGAGGACACTGTGTCTGAGACAGAGGAGAATGTGTCTGAGACAGAGGAGAATGTGTCTGAGACAAAGGAGATTGTGTTTGAGACAAAGAAGAATGTGTCTGTGACAGAAGATAGTATCTGAGACAGAGGAGAATGTGTTTGAGACAGAGGAGAATGTGTCTGAAACAGAGAAATGTGTCTGAGACAGAGGAGAATGTGTCAGAGACAGAGGAGAATGTGTCAGAGACAGAGAAGAATGTGTCTGAGACAGAGGAGAATGTGTCTGAGACAGAGGAGAATGTATCTGAGACAGAGGACAATGTGTCTGAGACAGAGGAGAATGTGTCTGAAACAGCGAAATATGTGTCTGAGACAGAGGAGAATGTTTTAAAGACAGAGGAAAATGTGTCTGAGACAGAGGAGAATGTGTCTGTGACAGAGGAGAATGTATCTAAGACAGGAGAATGTGTCTGAGACAGAGGATAATATGTCTGAGACAGAGGACACTGTGTCTGAGACAGAGGAGGATGTGTCTGAGATAAAGGAGATTGTGTTTGAGACAAAGAAGAATGTGTCTGTGACAGAAGATAGTATCTGAGACAGAGGAGAATGTGTTTGAGACAGAGGAGAATGTGTCTGAGACAAAGGAGATTGTGTTTGAGACAAAGGAGAATGTGTCTGTGACAGAGGAGAATGTATCTGAAACAGAAGAGATTGTGTCTGAGACAGAGGACACTGTGTCTGAGACAGAGGAGAATATACTGTATATGAGACAGAGATTAATGTGTCTGAGACAGAGGAGAATGTGTCTGAGACAAAAGAGAATGTGTCTGAGACAGAGGAGTATATGTCTGATACATAGGAAAATGTGTCTGAGACAGAGGAGAATGTGTCTGAGACGGAGGAAAATGTGTCTGAGACGGAGGGAAATGTGTCTGAGATGGAGGAGAATCCGTCTGAGATGGAGGAGAATGTATCTGAGACAGGAGAATGTGTCTGAGACAGAGGAGAATGTGTCTGTGACAAAGGAGAATGTATCTAAGACAAAAGAGATTGTGTCTGAGACAGAGGACACTGTGTCTGAGACAGAGGAGAATGTGTCTGAGACAGAGGAGATTGTGTCTGAGACAAAGAAGATTGTGTTTGAGACAGAGGAGAATGTGTCCGAGACAAAGGAGAATGTGTCTGTGACAGAAGAGAATGTATCTAAGACAGAAGAGATTGTGTCTGAGACAGAGGACACTGTGTCTGAGACAGAGGAGAATGTGTCTGAGACAGAGGACACTGTGTCTGAGACAGAGGACACTGTGTCTGAGACAGAGGAGAATGTGTCTGAGACAGAGGAGAATGTGTCTGTGACAGAGGAGAATGTATCTGTGACAGAGGAGAATGTATCTGTGACAGAGGAGAATGTATCTAAGACAGAAGAGATTGTGTCTGAGACAGAGGAGAATGTGTCTGAGACAGAGGAGAATGTGTCTGAGACAGAGGATAATATGTCTGAGACAGAGGACACTGTGTCTGAGACAGAGGAGAATGTGTCTGAGATAAAGGAGAATGTGTCTGAGACAGAAGAGATTGTGTCTGAGACAAAGGAGAATGTGTCTGAGACAAAGGAGAATGTGTCTGAAACAGAGAAATGTGTCTGAGACAGAGGAGAATGTGTCAGAGACAGAGGAGAATGTATCTGAGACAGAGGACAATGTGTCTGAGACAGAGAAATGTGTCTGAGACAGAGGAGAATGTGTCAGAGACAGAGGAGAATGTGTCTGAGACAGAGGAGAATGTATCTGAGACAGAGGACAATGTGTCTGAGACAGAGGACAATGTGTCTGAGACAGAGGAGTATATGTCTGAGACAGAGGAGAATGTGTCTGAGACAGAGGAGAATGTGTCTGAGACAGAGGAGAATGTATCTAAGACAGAAGAGATTGTGTCTGAGACAGAGGAGAATGTGTCTGAGACAGGAGAATGTGTCTGAGACAGAGGATAATATGTCTGAGACAGAGGACACTGTTTCTGAGACAGAGGAGGATGTGTCTGAGATAAAGGAGAATGTGTCTGAGACAGAAGAGATTGTGTCTGAGACAAAGGAGAATGTGTCTGAGACAAAGGAGAATGTGTCTGAAACAGAGAAATGTGTCTGAGACAGAGGAGAATGTGTCAGAGACAGAGGAGAATGTGTCAGAGACAGAGAAGAATGTGTCTGAGACAGAGGAGAATGTGTCTGAGACAGAGGAGAATGTATCTGAGACAGAGGACAATGTGTCTGAGACAGAGGACAATGTGTCTGAGACAGAGGAGTATATGTCTGAGACAGAGGAGAATGTATCTGAGACAGAGGATGATGTTGAGGACGCTGATTATGAGGCTTCTTCTTCTGATGGGAATATGACCCTCAATGTTGACCCTTCAGTAAACACATGACCTTCCAAAAATGTAAAGTTATTATGGTCCATCTCCTCACTTGAAAAACAGGGTAGACTTAGTGCTGCTAATGTCATCAAAATGGTTCCACCCCCCAGCAGATACACTGTCAGTCATGTCCAAGACATCAAATCAGCATCTGAGCTCAAACTGACCCCAAACATAATACATGTTACTATTCTTGATAACAGAAATTGTTTTTCATTTCAAACATTATAGATAACAAAAATATGTACAGAAAAGATAAGATAATCCTTTATTAGTCCCACAGTGGGGAAATTCAAATTGTCACAGCAGCAAAGGGACAGCAGAGCACTCAGAGATAGAAACAAGCATTAGAGAAATTATAATACAACTTATCAAAAACAACTCTGAGGAGTATTTGCAACTAAATGTTTATGATTGTTGTACATGAAATATTGCAGATGGTGTTTTGGACCTTGTTGGATTAAGTATTGCACATAAAGCTGTATAAATAAATATCACAGTATTGTAATGAATGTATATTGCACATCCCAGAATATTTCCAGTCAGATATTTACATCAGTGAAGTTATAAGTGTGGCTATGAGTGAGGTTAAAAAGTTAAGAGTCAAGTGTTATAAGTCATAGGCTAGAGGTCATGTGTGGTCTACTGAGAGCAGTTTTTGTTTTAATCACAGCAGGAAGGAAGGACCTATGATAGCACCACTTCACACACTTTGGGTTAAATACCTTTATTCTAAAAAGCCACAACTTTGGGCATAAACATTTCAGTGTCCATGACTACCTTCTAAATTTATCTCTGGGTTTGTTTCACGATGACGCAAAAGATACTGCAACAGGCTGCTTACGTTTAGACTTGCTGACATTTGTGTAAAGAACATGAAACTAAAAAAAATGTGGCCCTTACATGCCGGGGATGGTGTGGTTAGAATTTTAGAGCCTCTTTTATCTTAGAATCTTTGATGAACTTCATGTTTTCTTTTCCCTCTTTGAAGAAGAAGCAGTAAATATTGTGTTTGAGTGGTTTTAGAAGTTCCATAAATTGCCATTTCAACTGCACACTTCATTTATTACAATAAAGGGATTAAGCATTTCAGTTATTTGGCTTATTATTCAGTAAGAAATATTATTAAGTAATTACTATGAATTATTGAGCAACTACCATGAAACTAATGAACTAGTATTTCATCATTGCTACTGTACATTAAGGCTTTACATTAATAAGACTTTGAATTTTATAGTTTAAAAAGGTTAAATTGTAAGGCATGCGGGCAAATAACTAATACTTCTCAAGTAATAGTTTTACTGCAGTAGCCAAATAATGTATAGCATTAATGAATAATATGTATAACATTTAATGTCTACTGAATAATACAAGTACGTCTGGACAAGTGGTTAAAATCACTTTGTTTTCCATGGTGCCCTTTATTCATTTAAGTACAATGGAAAAGTGACATGTGACAGTGACATGTGGGAGTGAGTCATAGGAACATTCAACCATTTTAAAAAGCTACACTTATTAGCTAGTTCTGTTTAAAAGCCAAGAACTTCTCTTTCCTCTAATGAAAGTCTGCTGCTAAATATGAATGAATGAATGAACAATCATGTACATCAAAACAATAAAGATGCCTTCACTCTGCATTCTTCTAAGAAAATGAAAAAGTATCACATCTGCCACTACCTGAATATCCCATAAAAGGAATCAGTTCCCTAAACATCATGACTAGGCCTTAACACAGACAGTTTACTCAAATACAAAGCACCTGACTACTCTTTCCTCAGTGAAATACAACCACAAATAAGAAAAATGTTGGGACTGTATGGAAACTGCCAAGCCCTCTAAAACACACACACACACACACACACACACACACACCTACACACACACACACACACACATACACATATATATATATATATATATATATATATATATATAGATAGATAGATAGATAGATAGATAGATAGATAGATAGATAGATAGATAGATAGATAGATAGATAGATAGATAGATAGAGTTAAGGTCAAAATTATTACCCCCCAATGAAATTTAAAGCTTTTCAACACAACGTTTCTAAACATACTAGTTTTCTTTAGACAGCATAAATAATTTTTATTTGCATACTATAACAGAGTGATTTCAAAAGAAACAAAAAATCACCCGGTCAATAATTAGCCCCGTTAAGAACTGACTTTTTTATTGAGCCATAACACAAATCTCTGCTGCACAATGATGTGCTCTAACCAAGTCACAGCTGAGGGATGCCAAAAACAACAGAAATCAGTTTAAAATTGAGAAAAATAATAATTGATTTTTAAATAGCAGGAGGATATACAAAGTTATCACAGTGTTCCCAAGTGTCAAGAACTGGAGTGAGAAGTATTATCAAGAAATTCAAAGAGAATGATACAAAACAGAACAATCCTGGCAGAGGTAAGAAGTGCAAGTTTTCAAATACCCTGTAAAGAAAACTAGTGAGAGATGTGTCTAAAGACCCCAGAACAACTGCCAAGACACTAGTGAATGACTTAGCCAAGTCTGGAATTGTTGTCTCACAAGCACTGACTTGAATCCCATTGAAAATCTGTGGGGTGAACTGAAGAAGGTTCATGCCAAAAGGGCATCAAATCTGGAGGAGCTGGAGAAATCTGCCAAAGAAGAATGGGCTGGGATTCCTCAGGAGATGTGTCAGAGACTTGTTGAAAACTAAAGCAAATGACTGCATACATACAGGTAAACCCAAGACATTGCAAAATTTGAAATGTTTTGAAGTCTGGTCAACTTCATGTCATTTGTTAATATATATCCATGAATGTATTTTTAGTACATTTATGGCAGTATTCAGGAAAATTAATAAATAAATGAATGATGTGATTTTAAACAGGTGATGGCAATGGGTCACTGTAATCATGATTTAGTCCACAGGCAGTATCCACGACAGGCTATTTTTCAGAAGCAAATATGGGCGGAGGATCTTCAGCATGTTAATGAGAAAATTATTTAAATATTTAAAAACAATGCTCATCAAAAAGACTGGAAGAGCTTTTTTCTAATTTATAGAAATGATAAATTATTATTTATAATTTGTTTATTTCTCACTCTACACTGAATAGTATCAACAAATGACTCAGGGGATCTGGAGAAAATTCAGTGTGTAAAAGGCAAGTCTGCACAGCTACGCTTATCACCCACGATCTCGGACTCCTCAGACAGCAGTGCATCAACAATCATCATTCAACAATAGCTAATTTTGTAAATAAAAAAAAACAGGGCCAGTTATTTAGGGGGAGCTCACCACTTCCCCTACTCTGCATCTGCATAGTTGGCAGTCCATTGACGGATATAATCACGAGGGTCGGTGCTCTGCCCACGAGGACATGCATTGCGTGGGGGGCCCCATTTATTGATTGGGGCACCACCTAAATCTTTGCTGCTTTCCCACAAAAAGGTGAGAACTTTGTGGAGAAAATGTGATGACAATCTCATACAACACCTTAAGACAGGAGGAATGGAAAATAACACCTGGAACTTCAATGCTTCGTATCATTGGTGCCAAAACATATTTTAAGTGTCAAATTTAAAGAATGGCAACATTACAAAAAGGTAAATATTTAACCATCCCAACTTTTTTGGAATGTGTTTTAATGAAATATATTTGTTTCAAAGTGCATGCAATGAAATAAAAGTAAATGTAAGGAACGGTGTAGTTTGTTATATGCATTTTCTATACTGTCACTACATTATCCTGTTTCTGTTGACAGTTCAGAAAGGACAGCCATTCTAAAGAGGAAATCCCACCCATAAACCTCAACATCAAGTAGTAAATAAACAATTATCGTCACTACACTTACCCTAGTGAAGCTATCATGTTTCAAGGAGGTGTGAAAATGTCAGTTGAAGATACATGAAACTTGTGTACGAAAGGTGTGAAAAACGATAATTGTTTTTTGTTTTTTTATAAACTGAACGAGCCTTACCATTTGCACACTTGGCATCACTTACTGCAGAAGTGTTGCTCAAAAATGTCTCGAAATGACTGTGCATATAGTAGTAAAGTGCATTTCTGTAAACAAAATGTAAGCAGTTCGATTGGTCTGTTGGATCATTTGAATAGCATTTATTTCTGGGTTTGGTTACAATTAATGTCATTTAAAAAAGCACCTAAAAGCAAAACTTACTAAAGAGTGGTTAAGATTGACTTGGTTATATCTTTTATTTTCACAGGTTAAATGATATCATTGAACCGTTTCCTATTTTACATTTAAAAGCATGCTTTCCTACAACAGAAAGCAATGCATATTCTAAAAACAGAAACAGTCAGGGATAACACAAAATGGTCTCAAAACTTATTTCCATCGTGGTTCCACAGGTGGCTTTTTCAGTTTCACTCATGGGTTTCAGATCAGAGATGACGCATGTCCAGCTTCATCTTAATAATGTGCCTTTATGTACTTTTTGAATACATTTTATCTTAGATTTCATAGTCATATGGGAGTGGTATTAATGAGGAGATATACCACATCCTGTCACACTAGAAGGCAGATCAGAATAGCATTGTTTAATTCACAGCAGTTTCATCTACAACTTCATTAGATGGCTGGTATTTAGAGTAACATAGTGCTTCAGAGATTTACAATAAACACCCACACATACCCACGGTTCCTTTTTTGGAGGGTTAAAGAACTTTTGAGAATAAAGAAAATAATGTAAATGTTCCATACAAATTTTCCTAGAACTCTACATAAAAGCCAATAACTACTTAAGCACTTCTATTTTTAAAAGTGCATCTCTCAAGGTTTGTACCTCATGTGAAATCTCTGAAATATACATGAAGGTGACTGATCAGGAAACAGCAGTGGTTGGTTTGTGGTGGGGTAAACAGCGTGAACTATATCCACTTCATTGAGCTGAAATATTGCAACTTCATCCTCTAAACCAGCATAGCCATAAAGCAAAACCCACAAGCTTTCATTTCACAGAAGTTCAAAAAAGCAATGGGCATACTATCATGAGAAAAACAAAGTACACCCTCTTTAAATACTATGGTATTACATATGATAAAAAATCATTTGGTCCTTAGCAGGTCTTAAAATTAGGAAAATTAAACCTCAAATGAACAACACATGATCAATTACAGCATGTGTAGGCCAAAATGCTGAAGCAGTGCGTGTTGCTAATGCTGCTAATCAACTGCCCATGATTAAGTGATCAGCAAGTGGGACCACCACTATAAAAGCATATGTTTGGCATTTAGCTGGACTGGAGCATTCAGGTGTGTGCCAACACAGTGCCAAGGAGGGAACACATGAGCAATGATCTTCAAAAAGCAACTGTTGCTGCCCATCAGTTTGGGAGAGTTATAAAGCCATTTCAACTATTTGAAGTCCATCGTTCTACAGAGACAAAGATTTTACACAAGTGGAAAACATTTAAGACCGTTTCCAACCTTCCCATGAGTTGACATAGGACAGTGCATTGTTTAGAGAAATAGTTAAAAACACAATAACTACATATCATATTGTACAGGCCTCCGCTGGCATGTTAAATGTTCAAGCAGATGATAGTACAATTGACAAAAGACTGAATAAGTATGGCTTTTTTGGATGGGTTGCCAGGAGAAAGTGTCTTCTTTCTGAAAAGAACATGGTAGAACAGTTTAAGTTTGCAAAGTTGCAATGGAACAAACAACAAGACTTCTGGAACAATGTCCTTTGGACAGATGAGACCAAAGTTGAGATGTTTGGCCATAATGAAACTCAATGACTTCACAGTGCTCTGGTTATGTGGCTGCAAAACAAACCCAAATCATCACCCCTCCACCACTGTGCTTGACAGTTGGTATTAGGTGTTGTGCTGTTTCATCAAACGTCGAGCTGTGGATTATTGTCAGGCATATGCACTTTGGTCTCATCTGTCCAAAGTTCCAGACGTTTTCTCGTTTGTTCAGATGCAGCTTTGCAAACGTAATAAATGCTGCCATGTTTTTATTTTTTTTAGAAAGAAGAAGTTTTCCTGGCAACCCTTCCAAACAAGTCATACTTATTCAGTATTTTTCTAATTGTACTGACTGACCCGAACTTTTAATATGCATGGACTGAGGGAAATACATAAAGGTTAGGTGAAAATAATCTTCTTCTCTAAAGATTTTATTTTGCAGACAGTATGCATTCATCATACCTTAATGCATAGTTACAGTGTGATAAGATACCAGGGTAATCAGAATGTGTAGAAATTTCAGTAGAACAAGATCGTGCTTAACCAGGAAGTCCTTCACAGTTTCCATGTGATGAAAAATGGAACTACTTTCAAACTGCTAATGCAGCGTACTTCCAAATAACATAACACCTGATGTTCTCAAATAATACCATACCTAAACACCACCTTCATTTCCCCTTTTTTACACTTCATGTATGATTAATAGGTTATCGATTAATTAGGACTCAAACATGAACGTGTCCCAAAGAAATTAAACCCTATCCTCAATAATGAACTAAGTAATTTTAGGAGTAACCAGAGAATATAAAATAAAAGATAAAAAGAGACAATCAGAACTATAATATATTAAAATATAGAAGTGATAATAAAGAAGAGACACCTTATGCAATAAATCCTGCGGATAATATGAAATAATATACAAACATACAAGTGTACAGGTCTGTTTAATTGTAAACAAGGATGGTAGAGTATGTGCAGAGTAAAGTTTAAGTGCAAAGTGTGTGTGTATGCATGTGTGTGTTCGCGTAGTTCGGGGTGTGTGTGTGCCTGTGTTATCATCCAGAGTTCAGAGTCTGGATGGCCTGCGGGAAGAAGCTCCTCCTCATCCTCTCTATGTTTGCCTTCAGTGTGCAAAAACCCCTCCCTGATGGCAACTGAGAGAAGAGTCCATTGTAGGGATGGCTAAGGTACACGGGCGGCAAGGTGGCTTAGTGGTTAGCACGTTCGCCTCTCAGCGCTGAGGTCTTGGGTTCTAGACCACATCTGAGCGGAGTTTCCATGTTCTCCCTGTGTCTGCGTGGGTTTCCTCCGGGGACTCCGGTTTCCTCCCACAGTCCAAAAACATGGAGATCTTAACTAGTCACCCATCTGGTACAATTAATTGGCTACTCTAAAAAATTACCCTGGTGTGTGTGTGTGTGTGTGTGTGTGTGTGTGTGTGTGTGTGTGTGTGTGTGTGTGTGTGTGTGTGTGT
>BRDA01002378.1:118113-131407 GCA_036984385.1 Crenuchus spilurus
TCTTCCGGCCATACGCAGAGATGATGGAATCTACGAATTCCCTGAAGTCTGACGGGAGGTTCTATGACACCTTGAAGATGTGGACGTGGTATTCCTCGTAGGAGAGTCCCTTGTAGTGCCGTACCAAACGCTTGTCGTGGGACGTCCTGTCTACCTGAGAAGTCTCACACCACACAAGTCGACTATGTATGTATGTATGTGTAATGTGTATATATCGCGGAAAGATCTGTGGGTTCCTACGAAATGTTAGTGCGTATCAGCGCGTGTCGCATGAGAGTTGGCCTTCGCTGGCAGGTGGACCTCCTGACGTAGCTCGTGATCCCCCTAGTGGGTCCTGTCTCACGGTTGGTATAGACCCGTATGTATGTGTAAGTATGTGTGTGTATGTGTAAGTATATGTGTGGTCCCAGTAAAATCTCATCGGTTAAGATGGTTGGCACTCTGTCCTGGGTGATCCCCCTAGTGCTCGATGCAGTCCTCCAGGTGGACGGTCGCTTCCGGTTGAGAGTACGCTGTGCGCGACTATGCGTGATTGTAAAGCATCCTTGGGTGTCTAGAAAGGCGCTATATATGTGTAATGTGTATGTATGTATGTATCAGCTGAACACACCACACTCTGAAGAGTCCATCTGTCCTGCAGGGTGCTGTTCGCAAACCATGCCGTGATGTTCCCTGAGAGGATGCTCCTTATGGTGCAGGTGTAGAAGTTCCACAGTATCTTGGAGGGCAGTCTGAAGTCCCTTAAGCATCTAAGGTAGTAGAGACGCATACCGGCCTTCTTTGCCAAGAAACTGGTGTGGCACAACTGGTTTGCTTCCCCAACGCTGCTGTCCTGTCCATGCAGTGGACAGAGGAGGACTTGGCCAGCTGGATGGCGATGAAGCAGAGAAGGTTGCAGTCTCGAATGGCTCTCTGGAACTTTATCCAGGCTTGGAGGTCATCAAGCTTGTTATCCAGAAACTGGTTGTTGGCCAGCAGGATGCTAGGCTGAGGAGCAAAGTGCTTGCGCCCTTAGCCTGTTCCTGAAGTCGACTCGGTTCTCTCGTGGCCACCGCCTTGTGTCGCATTCTTTGTTCCCCCTCAGGATGTCTCTCGGCCAGTTCGGATCCGGTGTTAAGAACTTCAAAAGGTGAGTGCATTGTAGATTAATAGAAACAAGTCCTTTCCTATCGTTCTTAATGCATGTCATTTAGATGGAGAAAAGGGTTTTAAAAAAAGGTGTCGAATTTAAGATAAAAAGTAAGTTTTGAACAGGAGCAGACATGACAGAAGCCGACTTCACTGGTGCCATCTTAATTCAAAATTGGCATTGGATTAAAGCTGAGGTTTGATCACAGATCAATAACCATTCTTAAAAGACTTAAGACTTGATTATGCTCCACAAATGAAAGCTGTAGTAAAATAAATATCAAGATTTAAGGTATTTCAGCAAATGTGAGGTTAACTAATATGATTATCACCAATATTACATTTATCTAGTAATCTAAAAATTAATTTCAGTACAGCAGCTCATTTGCATTCATATCTCTTTATCAATGAGATGAAGGGAGCGTGAGAACACTACAGCAGGGGTGAGAACCAGAGTCGAATACAGTTTGATCTACTACGTTGAATCAAATGTGCTTGGACAGTAAAATCACCAAACTTTTGACTGGAGTTCCCCACCCTCTAAGATCTTTTGATGTTTCCCATGTTGATCATTGGACTGCTTATGATAAAAAAATCATATAACAAGTAAAGATTCACATGTATTTAAAAAAAGAACAGAATGTATGAAAGTCAACTTTTAGTCATAATAAATTCTAGGAGTGTCAGAAGTGGCTTCTTTTTAGAATATATAAAAAAATCTTTTCTTTTTCATAAGAAAAACTTTATAACCAAAAATTAAACTCACCATCACTTGTTTTATTTTTGCCGAGAGAGACAGAGAGAGATTATAAGCTATAAAAAAGGAACAATACTAGTTCTTGAAGAAGTAATCTAATTACTGCCAAAGAATGGGGGAAATATTAGACCTAAACCGGGCATGTGTTGGAGAGCAAAAAAATAGAACAGTTGAGAAAAAATGGGCAGACCTTCAACAGCAATGCAGGAAGTTATGTCAGTCACTATGGTTACAGCACTGGAAAAACTGTGCTTTGCTCATTTGTAGAAGCAACGTGGTCCATGCTGGACGAGCTGAGACAACACCCATCACTGCCATGCTGACAGAAACAGTCAAACCACAAATAGTTTGGAGGAAAACAAAATATTGGTAAGTATATGTCTTCCTGTAATCAGCGTTTTGCTGAAGTATTAAGAAAATGAAGTCTAAATGTATTTAATTACTGGTTTCTTTTCATTTTAATTAAAGTATATTTTCATGAATTTAGTCATGTGGCTGAGAAAATGTAAAAGCTTAAAATTACAAAAAAGTATTTATTTTTTAAATTGCACCAAACTTACTTTACAGTATCCGATGAGCATGGGTGAACAATGTTCAAGAAATTAGATTGGGGGGGGGGTCTAGATACACAATTTAGCATAATGAAATATCTTAACCCGTACAATATGTTCCCAGGAATATGAATATGATCTGAAGATTTGCAAAGGATGCATCATACCAGCATGTGGTTCTAACATTGCTACCAGTCAAATATAAATCAGGTTATTTATGTTAACATAGCAGTAGTTCCATAGAATTTATGCTCACAAACTCAAATCTGTACAGCACGTCTCCACTTGTTCACAAGCAGATTGAAGATTTGTACAGATGCTGTATGATTACACACTCACTACACACGGCACTTGTGAGCAGTGTATATTATTTGTAATGTTCCTGTAGCTCTGCCATTCAGTTTCTGACATGTTCTGATCTTAGAGTGGGTGTAAATTTCCCTACCAGAGTTGGCGGGACAGGAAACACATTTCACTTAACCTCCAGTCTGCTTGAGTAGACTTGGATTGTGTAGGGACCACCACTCATTGTCTGAATCACTGATGACTGAAGTGGAACTTCCTTACTATACACTTCTATTGTGCTGTAGATTTCCTCTACTGCATGGGCAGCAATGGTATTTTAGCATACAGGCACCATCCAGCTCTACAACCAGGTTGTAGCACTTTTCTTTTTCTTTTTTTTTATTAACCACATTGGCCTACTGTGAAAAAAAGTCAAGAGCCTAGTTCCACTTCCTCAATGAAACCAAGCACTATGTACGAATTTGAGATTCTGCATGTATGTTTGTGTAAAAACTCTACAATTTCTTTCTTTTCTTCCTCAGATACAAACTCTTCCCAATCTTATGGCTATGATGACAACCGAAAACTTCACCACCAGCCATGAGTCCATCCCTGGCAACTGCACCAACCTGTATGATCATCGTGGTTGGGCACGACTGCTCCTGCCTATTGTTTATTCCATAGTCTTTATTGTGGGCCTGCTTGGTAATGTGCTGGCTCTACATGTCATTTGGCCTAACATGAAGAAGATCAACTCCACCACACTCTACTCAGCCAACCTTGTTGTGTCCGACATTTTATTTGCACTTGCACTTCCTTTGCGGGTGATCTACTATGCCCTGGGATTCCACTGGTCCATGGGTGAAGGTCTGTGCAAAGCCTCTGCTCTGCTGTTATACATCAATATGTATGCTGGAGTCAACTTCATGACATGCCTGAGTGTGGACCGCTTCATTGCTGTGGTGCTCCCACTCCGCTTCGCTCGCTTCCGCAAGGTCCACAATGTACGCTACATTTGTGCAGCTGTTTGGGTGATAGTACTGGTTCAGACCCTGCCACTGTTATCTATGCCCATGACCCATGTGGAACATGATGACCACATCACATGCATGGAGTATCCCAACTTTGAAATGGTGGAGGGCTTGCCTTTCATGCTAATAGGTGCTGTTTTCTTAGGCTTTGGTATTCCTCTGATCACCATCTTGGCATGTTACTCCGCACTGTGCACCAAGCTTCGTCTGCTGGCCAAAACTAACCAACTGACTGAGAAGTCAGGCCGCAGTCGCAAGGCCATTGGTGTGATCTTCTGCGTCATTCTAGTTTTTGTTGTCTGCTACAGCCCCTATCACATAGACCTGCTGCAGTACATGATCAGAAAGCTGCACTACCAGCCAGACTGTGGAGAACTGCATGAATTCCAGATATCCCTACATATCACGGTCTGCCTCATGAACCTCAACTCCTCACTGGACCCTTTCATCTACTTCTTTGCCTGCAAGGGCTACAAGAAGAAGATCATGAAGATGCTTAAGAGGAAGGTGAGCATGTCCTTCTCCAGTGTGGTTAGGACACTTCCAGAGGGCTCTTCTCCAGACGGTTTAGGCACTACCAAAATCCAAATGAGCAGTAGAGTCTCTCATCGAGAGAGAAGCAGCATGATATCAGGTGACTGAAAAAAGTTTCTGGATTACAGTCAGAATGGACAGGACAATAACATATCTGGGACAAAACAGCAACAGGAAAAATGCTGCCTTGTAAATTATATCAACCATTTTCAAGAAGGCCTTTTACATGCAAATAACAGTGGCCCACTGTATGATCACTTAGTATTCTGAACTGTTAATGTACATTTTTTGTGGTATCTTTGATCTGAACTTAATCAGGTTGCTTTCCATCATTACTTTCAAAGATAATACCTAACCAGCTTTAAGATGTTCAGTGTGGATAGTGGCACAGTAGTTGAGCAATCATCAGTGCTCTGAAAACTGTTTCAAACACCCTACCACAACGCCCCTCAAAGGAAGCAACTTAATATAACATGCTCCTTGTAGCTCTAAACTCTAGTCTCTAAACTAAGAGTGCCACCTTCTGTCAGGCTTTGGGTAGATCTGTCTAAAACAGTTTTTAGTTAAAAAAGGAAGCAACCACATGCTATATGAAAAGCTTGCATCCTTTGACATTTTGGTTCACATAGTAATAATTCTAGGTTTTATGGCCTTACAAACATTAAATGGCATAAAAGAGAACATGCTTTGCAGTTTTAGAAAAGCAAAGAAGATATGTCCTTCTTCATTGGATGAAACTCATGAAATTAATAGTTAAAATGTTGACTTCTAAATTTCTTGATTTCTAAATTTACTTCCAACTTAAAATAACCTGGAACAGAACAGAAAAGCAGCTTAAAATGTAAATGTAAATAGCTGTCTACACAGAGTGCAATTACAGAAAAGTGTCTGAAGAGGGCAGTGTGATACCTTATAGCATGCTCTACAGTAAGCCTCATTACTCACTGCTTAGTTATATCATTAGCATTAATATCAACTACAGACACCAGACACTGAAAAAAAAAAACATAATTTATCTGAATTTTCACAGTGACCCAGGTAGCTGTACCTATAGCCTGGTAAAATGTCCTGATAATTATCCAAATGATGAATTAATTTATTTGTATTTATATATATATATATATTTTTTTTTTTTTTTTTTTTTTTTTTTTTTTTTTTTTTAAAGACTAATCTAAAGAAACACCAGGCTTTTAGAGGTAAGGAAAATTCTGAAACTTATGTTGATTAAGAATTGGTACTCTGTTTTATATGACTCCAAAATGCCTCTTAAATGTCTGCCCCTCCTTCCTCTATTCTATATGAACAATCAAAAACTGATGTTATAAGGAATAATATAACCAATTTTCCTTGTGGACAAGCATGTCACCAGACACAGGTCTAATTTAAGTAGCCCTACAAGCCTAAAACATGTCCCTACTCAAGTTCAGAAAAAAACTGTCAGTCAACAAAATAAATTACAGTAAGGTTCTAAATTATTTGCGTACATTCATATATTCGGAAGATGCTCTTATCAGAGCAACTTACAATTACAATCATGTTACATTAATGGAAGAATGTATTGTTAGGAGTGTAGCCCAAGGTAGTGTATGATTTGCCAAGCCAGTGATTGAACCTCAGTCTGTCACATAAGGGTCAGTGGTTTTACCCGCTAGACTATACTAATCGTAACATGGCCATCTTACAGCGGAACTATTTTTATACATACAGCTCTAGAAAAAAAGAGACCACAGCAAGCAGTCAGTTTATCTTGTCAGACTAATTATAAACGTTTGAGTGAAATGAACATTTTTGTTTAATTCTATAAACTACTGACAATATTTCTCACAAATTCCAAGTAGAAAAAGAACAAAAGATGCAGTAACACTGAAATGAAGAAAACAAGCTCATATTCCTTTGATTAACTTTTAAACAACACAACATATTTTTTAAAATGAAAAAGAATTCAGAAATCAGTATTTGGTGGAATGAGCCTGACGTGAGCCTGATGCTGCATGCAATCCTTACACATTGTATTTTGGTGACTTTATACCACTCCTGACACAAACATTCAGGCAGCTCGGCTTCGTTTGATGGCTTGTGACTGTCTGTCTTTCTTTTGATCACATTTCAGAGATTTATTAGATCGGTTCAAGTGTAGAGATTGGGTTTGATATTTGAAGTGGTCTCTTATTTTTTTCTGCTGTATATTTGCAAGGTGTATATATAAATATTGCTTTTTTGTTGGTTTTCTCTAATGTATAGTGCTTTTTTCTCTATTAGCATATTTTTCATACAGGGTTACCGCAACATCTTCTACTTGGAAGTATGTGTGTTCTCATATACTGCACAATTTAAGCCATTCCAGCTTATCTGTATACAGTACATAAGATTTAAATAGGCATATGTAGAACTTAAAGTAAGACCACACCTGAAATAAAGGGTTATTGAAATCTAAAATGATGGGGGAAATTACAAAGACCTTCTTATGACAAAAATTTGAACTCAGCTGTAGCTTAATGACGGAAATCCCCTTGTGGCCTAAATATAAACAAAATCTGGGAAGAGAAGTGGTCTGAGTGAGCAAGAGCAAGCACAAAAATGAGAAGTAAATGTAGTGTAAGACGTGTAAATGTACGCTTCATTATTGGTAGAATATAATAACTTCACTCTCCAAAAACTTATTCTGTGTACCTGTTCATAGCCTTATCAGGTGAGACAAGCAGGAGGTTAATGCAGAAAACCTAATTTTCTTTAAAAAAACAAAAAAAAAAAGAGGAATTGTATTGATTAATGCAAGCTAGCCATTTCTACATTTCCCAGTTACATAGAAGGCGAAAGTACAAGTACTTTCATTTCTTCAGACTGCTGCTCAACTTTAGGCCTTCTGATTTTGCACCTTCACTTTGTATTTTGCATTTTGCATCTCTTCTCTTTTGCAATGAAAACAAATTACCAAGTAAAGCTTGGAAATGTTGCACTTCCATTGTAGTCATGTGTTAAACCTGCTGTTATTGGGTTTCATGCCACTGTATTTATTTTTACATGAAAAATAAAATTATGATACAATAACTGATGCAGAAATGTTACTGCTTAGAGAATAATAGTGATGCTCCCATTTAAAAGATTAAGACTAACACTGTTACAGAACAGCAGTGACACCAACATGACATGTAATGCACTAGTTTAACTGCATTAGGCACAGCAATGTTGAGGATTATTAACTGAGCCTTTGAGGTGACAAAGTGGCTATGGTGTGACAATGAACACATTATATTGAGGCCAAGAGATAATATATTCAGGGCAATATAATATACTGAGGCCACAAATTATTATTTCTTAATAATTAATTAATATATTGGGCACATACACTATTCACAAAACGTATGAATAATTTTGGACTCTTTGTTCAAATGTAAATAGAAAAACAAAAATCACAAAAAGGCAGAAATATTTTTTCCACAACGATGCCTCTGGTACATCATCTTATCTTGTGGGAGACACCTGTGTCATTTTATCATTTACAGTCAACAAAAAATTGCTGATTGAATAACAATAACTTTAAGTCAAAATTTGCTAAGAGAATGAATAATTTTGGGCTTCATTGCATATATATAAAAGCAAAAACATGTATGTACAAGCATAAATGATGTTAACCATGTGATATAAATGGAGATTGTGTTGTGGTAAGATGGGTTTGGTGAGTCAAGAGTGCAAACGTGTGGGTGCTACAGAGGCTTTTTTGCACTATGTTGTTTTGAGTGCTTTAACCAGTAATGGAAGAGATGATACAGTCATGGAGAGGATGACGAAAGCCATATTGGTCTTGTTTTGAACAAATTCTTTTTCATTCTTGCCACTGACACTACTTATTTAGGTTTCTGTGTGTATGCATATGTCATTTTAGGTACCATAGAAGACAATTTGTCTACTAGTGGCTATAAATGAATCTTACACAACTGATTTATTTACCTTTAGAAACATGCTTCCAAAGCAACACACAGTGTATTGAAACTATTGCACTTAAAGCAAAGTTTCTAAAACACCAAATAAATGTCGGCATTCAAGAGGGGAAGTCAAAAGTGTACAGACACAAGAAAATAGCCTTGAAAAACTATTTAAATTTCATTGTATTTTACAATGATTGTTCTAATGAGCTTTTATCTACTGAAGAAAAGTTCTGATATATTAGGAACAACTCTTTTGACTGTTTTTGGCCAAATAATGTAGGATGTAAACATTGTTAAAGTTGAAAAACATTTGTTTTAAAAACATTCTCTCATTCCATACATGCAAACAAAGCAGAATGAACCAGTTTCAAATTCATTACTTTTTTGATGTCACAAAAAAGCAACATTTTGGCAGTAGTTTAGCTTAGCTTAGTTTCAGTAGATTTAATTTTAATATTAATATTATAGGTATTATATAATTTCAGTCTGAACTTATATGAAAAAAATTTAGGACGGCCAACAGAACACAGTCATTTTACATATATTAAATTTTACATTATTAAACCCCATTGCAAAATTGGGTTTCAGCTGTCTTTCAGCTGTTTGCAATAAACCAATCAAACAAAAATAATTTAGCTCAACACAATTAGTATAAGAGATTTCTCCACTTTCAACACAAAATACCACTTTTAATGAATACTTAGTAGAGAATCAATTTGCTGTTACGACCTGCTGAAAACACGATCCACAGCCAGACACCAGCTTCTGGCAGTGTTACTGAGGAATCTTAGTTCATTCTTCAAGTCCATTGATTTCTATGAGGTTCAAGTCAGATCACTCCAAGCCTTAGTGAAACCTGAGGTATGCTTTGGATGACTGTCCTGTTGTAAGGTCCAAATGTTGTCCAAGCTTCAGCTTCCTTACAGAAGGCTTGATATTTTCTCCTAGGATTTTGCCCTCCATTCGTTGAAGGATTCCAGTGCCAGAGGAAGCAAAGTAGCCCATGAGCATCACTGAGACACCACCATACTTCGGTGTAGGCAGGGTGTTCTTTCCAGTGTATGCTTCATTCTTCCTCCTCCAGGCATACTACTGATCCATAGGCCAGAAAATTTAATTGCTTTACAGAACAAAATCCTAAAATTTGTAACATATTTATATGGTTTTGAACTTTTGGGTGATGTGAATAAACAGAAAGCTCAGCCATTAGATGCTTCTGACCACCTGCCTCCTCAGGATCCTGAGGGCAGACAGTATTAGCTTCCTCTTTCTGCAATGTCCAGGTGGTGTATCCAGTGTTACTTTAACTCTGAACTTGTGAACTGTGGTTTGAACTGAGCACTCATATTTTAAATAATTTTGCTTGTTTTTGCAAGACAATGATCTCTTAACTTTCTGGACTACTCTCTTGCCATATTTATAACGTGCAATCACACATCACAGTCAACAAACCCCTAGCCAATCAAGCTATTTGATGTCTTTCACCTCAAGTACACCTGATGCAACTAATGAAGCTGCTGGTTAGCATTAGGTGTGCTTGAGATAACACCTGATTTGCAAATGTGAGCTCTTATAAGGGATTCAATACAGGGGGAGCCTGTAGTATTCATTAAAAGTGTCATGTTGTGATGAATTTGGAGAAACCACTTGTTATATTTGTTGTGCTGAGCTATTTAAATTGTTCTTGTTTGATATGCTTGTGGTTTGGTTTACTGGAAAGATAGATACAAGTTTGTATTTTCTACTAATAAACCTTGCAATGGGGTTGAACAAATTTGTCTGCTACTGTACAGTTTACATCTTATTTCAGATGTAATCAATCAGCATTGACATGCTTCGAGTCTACATTTTGCTCTGTAGTTTAGAACTGGAGCTGCAAGGCTAACATGACTAATAAATACTAGAATTCAGTAGTCACCTAAATAGCCCAGTCATTCCTGTCCAAATAAAACCACCAAAAAATCTCTCAAACCACACCCAGATGATGAGGTCTCAAAGTATAGTCAATGTGTTTAAAGTCACATTTTGGCTTGTATAGTGTGAAATGTTTAAAATAACACAAACTTGTGAGTTTGAACACCAGCTTGAACAGCATTTCTGTTCTAGGATCAGTTTTAGCAACAATGCCTATCATGAATATGGCTGCCTTCATTTTTATAGCTCATAGTAAGTCATACTGCATCCTAAACACATTGACTAGTACATGAGACCTTAATTAAGACCTGGATGTGGTTTCAGTAGGTTGAAAGGCACTTTAAACAAAAGATGGTGACTGATGACTTCATCTGCGGTTGAGAAAACTTTTTCAGTGAACCATTCCTTTAAAGGCACAATAACAAAAATAGTCTGTGTACCTTAAAACAATAAATAGAACAATGAAGAATAAATGGTCATGTACAAATAATTATATAAAACATCATAAATGAACAGTACAATAAATATACAGTACCAGTTAAATGTTTAGACAACCTTCTCATTTGATGTTTTTCTTTTTTTTCTACATTGTAAATTAATACTGAAGTTATCCAGACTACGAAGAAACACACACAGAATCATGTAGTAAAATTAAAAGTGCTAAACAACCAAAATATGTGTTAGATTTTAGATTCTTCAAAGTAGAAACACCACTGATATCTCAAACACATTAAGAGGCAAGAAATGCAAGTAATGAACTCTTGACAAGGCACAGCTGTTAACTGAAAGCCATTCCAGGTGACTACCTCATAAAGCTGACTGAGAAAATGCAAATAAAGCTGTCATCTAATGAAGAGGTGCCTACGTTGAAGAATCTAAAAGATGAACATATTCTAGTTTGTTTAAGGGTGGCACGGTGGCTTAGTGGTTAGCACGTTTGCCTCTCAGCGCTGGGGTCTTGGGTTCGAGTCCCCATCTGAGCGAAGTTTCCATGTTTTCCCCATGTCTGCGTGGGTTTCCTCCGGGGTCTCCGGTTTCCTCCCGCAGTCCACAAACATGGGGATCAGGTGAATTGGGTACTCTGAAAATTGTCCGCAGGTGTGTGTTTGTGTCACCCAGCAAAGGACTGGCGCCCTGTCCTGGGCTTAATTGTGTAGTGTACTGCCCTGCGCCCAGTGAGGGGGTATGGGACTAACCGTGACCCTGATAAGGATTAAGCGGGTGATATAATGGATGGTTTAAGACTTTTTTGTTTATTAAACAATTTCATATGTATTTCTTCATAGTTTGGATTAATTTATTATTCATCTACAATGCAGAAATTTTTTAAATAATGAAAAACTACTGAATGTACAGAAACGTTGACTGGTACTGTATTAATCACTGACCCTTTAAAAAAATGTGTATTTGCTTTAACTGAAGTATGGGTAGAAAATATCAAAATTAATTTCATTAATTGTGTACATCCCATATTAGTATACCACTATAAACTGGTATTTTGTAGAAAATCTGATTTTCATATTGTCAATATCACTTTCCACTAAAATAATTTATTTGATTATAACCATGAGCCAGAGTTTAGAATGAATTTAAAACCTACATTTAGTGCTCTTTACACTTGCTTACATTAAACATTGATATTCTGGCCTTTTTCTGTGAACTTTTGAGAAAACTGTGACCCCGCCAGGGAAAACCAAGCCAAAGTCTTTTTTTTTTCAAAAATTTGTTTTTTTCAAAACAACTTTTTTGTGAATTTAAGTTTTGTTTTTGATCAAAATATGTACTACAATAGACATCTGAGACTGTTATCTTTCATTTACAGCAATAATACAGAGTGGCTAAGTTTTGTCACTAATGTGAGTGACATGATATTGACACGATATCTCAGTAAATTGCCGAGTGACTTTGGCCTGGTTTTCCCTGGCGGGGTCACAATTGTTTATTTTGGCCATTTAAGTTTGAACTTGAACTGAAATTTTGTTTTAGGGTCAGTACGTTACAGTATAAATCATAATCTAGAGGTTCTTACCATGCATTTGTCTACTGAAGTCAACAAGCTAAGCTTTCAGCATCCAACAGTTTTCTCTAGCTTCATTCCATCTTTGCCTGAGCCACCTCCAGATATGTCATACAGAGTTTAGTTTTTGAGATGGCTCTTTGTTTGCGGTGGTCTTATTTCCTGTTTATACGCTACCTGCTTCAGCATCCTGTAGCTAATTAAAACTCCTCAACACCAGATGCCTTCAGTCACCACCCACTGCGTGCAAGTCCCAGGAGAGCTAATGTTGTGTGACAAACCCTATTTTTCCAATCAATACCCAGCACCTAAAGCTGTCACCACTGTAGCATTGCTACAGCACTTATAATATGAGTGCCATATAAACCCACAATGGTTTAAATGACATTTGTTCCACCGGTACAAGACATACAGGAAGTCACACTAACCAAAAGAGAAAGAAAAAAACACCTCATTTAAATAAAGGCATTAGCTACATGACTTCCTCTATGCTAGTTGAGCAGTGCTGACATGCCTTGACACCACATCACAAACCTTCCGTACGGGCCTGGAGTAGTTACTGTACTGACACAAGAGCATGTAGAGGTAAGTTTGTCTTTGATACTATAGAATATTAAACATAGTTTGAAGAACATAATATGTATGAATTTATTCTTTACAATTACAAAAATAACATTTAGCTTAAGAAGAATGCCCATCATTGTAGGTGAATGTATTGTACATGCTACCAGTACTTTGTGTAAGTGTAGAATGTTATTAATGATATCTTATCACATTGACTATAACTAGTGAAATCTCTACTATTGTTGAATGTCAGACTGTATCTGAGAAACGAAGGTATCAGAGTTACAGAAGCGATCGCAGACCTTCCTGTTAAAACTGAAACAAAAACATGATATAGAATTTCACTTCAGCATTTCAAGCAGTATTGTTCCCTTTTTTCTGTAATTTTATCAGAGTTTTGCATATGTAGATTTTTTATAAATTCTTTTTTTTTTTTTTTCATTTTTAAAAAGTAACATTTCTACATATTTCTGAACAATTAATAGATATTTCCATGTGGTTAGGGGCTAGAGGGTGATGTCACGGAAGGAACAGCAACATGACAAATTAAATAAATATATATATATATATATATATATATATATATA
>BRDA01002378.1:131428-142645 GCA_036984385.1 Crenuchus spilurus
ATATATATATATAAACCCAAGAGTTAGTCATAGTGATTTTAGTGGCCTGATCTAAACAAAAGTCCAAGGCCTATTTTTGTACCCAGTCCACACACACACACACACACAAACCAAAATCACAGGTTAGAAAGCGTCAGAACCTGAAGAGTCTTATGATATTCAATTTAGTTATATTTGTCAGTCTTGTGTTCTCAGATTCATATTTGTTTTCCTATTTTTCATTTGGAACTTTGCTTATCCTATTTTTCCTCCCTCATATCAGGCAATTCATCATGGACCACAACATTTCTATGGCCACTCACTCTGAGGGCCAAATTCCTTCATATTTCAGAATGGCCAGCCTGGTTTTCTATGGATTCATATTCTGTGTTGGCCTTGTGGTCAATCTCTCAGCCCTCTGGGTCTTTGCCTTAACTACAAAAAGGAGAAGCTCTGTCACCATCTACATGATCAATGTGGCTTTGGTGGACCTTATCTTTATTCTACTGCTACCCTTCCGGTTGGTCTACTACAGCAAGGACTACTGGCCTTTTGGAGACATGTTCTGTAGGATCAATGCTGCACTAACTGTTCTCTATCCTTGTTTGGCCTTGTGGCTCTTTGCACTCATTAGCGCTGACCGCTATGTAGCTATAGTGCAGCCACGGCACAGCAAAGAGTTGAAGAACGTAAAAAAGGCTGTGTTGTCCTGCACAGGCATCTGGATCATGACCCTTGGAGGTGCAGCACCACTGCTCTTTTTCGAAGAAGATCCAGATCTGTTCTCCAACCACACCACCTGTCTGAAAATGCATGACATTGTCTACTTACGCAGAGACAACCCTGTCCACTTTGCCCGTCTGGCCTTCTTCTTCTTGGTACCTATGTTCATCATGGTGGGCTGTTATATCACCATCGTGGACAACCTCATTCATGGGCGCACATCCAAACTGAAGCCTAAAGTCAAGCAGAAGTCCATCCGGATCATCATTACACTGATTATTCAGGTGCTGGTGTGTTTTATTCCCTTCCATGTCTGCTTTGTTTTCCTGCTGTTGGAGACGACTGGTCAGGACTACAGTACATGGGGAGCCTTCACCACCTTCCTGATGAACATGAGCACTGTGCTGGATATTATACTCTACTACATAGTGTCCAAACAATTCCAGGACAGAGTGATTAGTGTGATCCTGTATAGAAACTACCTGAGAAGTGTGCGTAGAAAGAGCAGACATACAGGCAGCGTTCGATCCCTCAGTAACCTTACCAGTGCAATGATTTGAGCAATAATGACTCTGATGTTATTCTGAAGCTTGCACAGCTATTGTTTTCCTCCATAGAATTAGTTTGCCACTGCAGACTCTGCCACAGCTATGAACTTCAAAGAGAGAGTAGCTGGTGACCATTCGTATGGTCAAATTCAGCTCTGTATTCTGTAAAGTAAAGCAAATGTGAACATGTTGGTTATAAACTACTCCTAATGAACTCCATTCTCCAATCCAGTCAAGCGGCAATTTAATTTGGGGCCCTGCAGACTATTTAGTAGATACAAAACAAAACAAAGAAAGGCAGGAGAATTGAACAGACATTTTAGAAAGTGTTACACATGTGTAATGTGTTTTTTTTAATCTTTTTTATGCTAAATAATTTTAAAAGCATTTGAGGAAGATTCATACATATTATACAAACAACCTTAACATCTCTACTACATATGAATGCACCATATTTTGTTAATCACCTGCTGTTTATTCAGCTGGAAGTTCAGTGTATGCAAATATTGCAATTTACCCAGGAACATTTAGACAAATAATGGATTCAGTTCAGTTCTCTGTTGTTTGAGCCAGTTGAGTTTTCCAACTTAAATACATACACATACTGTGATGAATGTAATTTGTGGATAAGAAGTACATAACTTTTCTGAGAGATATATGCACATAGCCTAATGTTTCTATTGGGAGGGTAAGTGGTAACACTGTATTATAGTTCTGTGATGTGGAGGCTAAATCTTAGCCTTCAAAGCCCTCATTTTCAAAAATGTCCTGTATTACAGTCAGTGAATAATAGAAGGTTGTTGTCATGGACATGTGTAACTACATATAAAAATTAGTTAGTTTCCCATGTTAGTTCTCTCCCTTCTAAATGCTTCCAATCATCTGTTTTACACACTTTTCTTTTTTTATCATTTCTGTTATGAACATGTCACTGCAGACCTGCTAAAATGTATTGAAATCAATGTCTCTCAAAGAGGTTTTTTTTTTTCGGACAGCCTCGAAAAAAAAAAGAAATTAAAAGCACTTTATGTCTATTCTTAGTATTGTACTTAATGTGTATACTATGTATACTGATTAAGATTTATAAACTCCATTCTGACTACCTTTGCTGCCCATAAAATAATTCATATGAATTTGTATTAATAGTAGTTGGCCTACTAATGCTAGCCTAAAGTTTAATTGAACAGTGCTGTCATTTTTTAAAATGAATGAAAACATTAATAAATAAAATAATAAGGTTCAGAAATAAATTATATTATTTGCCCCGTACAAAATAACTATTTTGCTTCTATGGGTTGTATGTTCTTTGATCTACCAGGGGATGGCAGTATTAAACAATGAAGATCTTCACTATTCTGTGCATTGCTTTAGCTCATCATCACCAGTAGGTGGAGCCATGTACTAGTGAACAATGGAATAAGAAAAGAGAAACAGCCTACAGCAAGGGTATTCATTTCTAGTCTTGGAGGGTGATTGTCCAGCATCGTTTGATGAGTTCCTAGCTTAAATGAATATGGTAAACCTAGCATTTACCTGATGATTTGTGTTTAGTATATTTGAGCATCAACCTGTGGTGGACAATGGCTCTCCAAGACCAGAACAGAATGGCCCTGGCCTACAAAGCCATTATGAAAGAGGAAGCTTTGAGTAAAGAGAAGCTTTGGTAATTCTGTATGTATTTATTCTTTGGACATTTCCCTCTATTTTAGTGACTAGTTTCAATTAATTTGTATATTTTAATAAAACTACTGGTTATATAAAAAGGCATCTGAAAGGCTAAAAATGTATAAATTATGAAAGTCAGTAAAGTAAAAACCTTATCTCAGTATATACCTGTATGATATTTAATCTGTTTCAGATAGATACAGCCTCCAAGGTGCCTCACACTTCAGCAGAGAACTGTCAGCAGGCATATAGTTAATTAAGCAGTGCATTAATCTTTGTCAGCACAGAGGAAATATACACATTCAGAGCTAGTGAAAAATTCCCTTGAACTACAGCAACTGCTTCTAAAAGCAGGTTAAGCAGAGGAGGAATACTGTACACGTACTCCATAAGGAGTCAGATAAGCATCAAAGGAACAGCATTAAAGGCCATGCAGAGAGAAGATGAGCGATAAAACAACAGGAACTATACAAGATTATCAGTAGAGACTGAATGAGAAGGTGTTTTCTAACCTTAACTCTAATGAATGCAGACCTCCTCAGGTTTCTGAAATTGAGATTTCTGGGCCAGTCCATTATAGAAGGACTGCTCTGTTCTCTATGTATGTTCTATGTTTGATTTTAAAGTCGTTTTGACACGACTAGAGCAATACATTTTCAATATATCAGTGGACAGAGGACAACTGACAGACTCAACACTTTGCTGTCTCTCTGATGTTACAAAACTGTGTTTTTTTACCCTTCTGTGTGCATATCAGTCTCCAACAGAGCTAAGAGCAGCTCTGAGTGCCCTCTGGGAAATGCAAGGTCTGTTAAGTTTTTTAAACATCCACATTGAATGTTTCTGTCACATTCAATACCACTGGAACACAGCCTTCATCTGAGTGCATTCACATGGGGCCTGATATCCTAAAGCATTTCACACATGTGAAAGTGTTGCATAAAGGGGCAGGCAGGCCCAGGAGTGGTTTATGTGCCGTATCTGTCCACCACTAAAACCACTGAAACTGCAGGTGGAAAAAAGCATGCAGTGTAGGCCTAATAATGTTCTTCTTGTCTGGTTCTCATTGTTCAAACATGCTTTACACTGCTCTACTTATGTGTTTCTCAACGTGAGAGTTGTGACCTCACAGAAATTGTAAGGTGAGTGCCAAAATAAAGTACCTTCATTAATAACAATTTTGAGAATGATCTTTTCAGGTTACATAACATTATATTATATCAAAACACTATTTTTATTAACTAACTATGGTACAGAAGGTACAAATCTAGTGAAACATAGTACAAATGTTTGCAAATATTATTAATTTTATAATTTATAATTATAATATATTATTATATTATATATTATATTATAATTAATTAATTTGCTGTAATAAAAATGTCTCATATCAGCAAATAGGTGCTGTTTTACTGTAGGGGGAACAGTACTAAATAAGCACAGCATTTATATTATTGTGCTTTGTGTATTTTGGCTTCTTTTCACTCCCTTTAAATAATGCAATTAAAGCTATTTGTGCTAAGAGTGCTATCAGCTCCCCCTTGTGGACAATTTTCAAATTAGTAAATATGAGTTGATGAGTGACAAATCCAGCAAGCATCTTTGTCATTGTGACAATATACTAACAATTTTTTATATGTTCTTGCAGTGTTGATACAATGTTTTGGTCCTGTGCTGGCTCGTAAATTACAATGCCACATCCATGTGATGTTACACATCTACAATGTCACTGTAAATAACCTGTGTCAGGCCAGACTTGCAGTGGTAAAGTCACCGACTTTCAGGACAGACAACTTTCTGGAAAGCACTGCAATAAGCAGTCAGGCCACCTGACACACTTCCAAAGAAAGTAAACACTCCCTGATGCAGAAGGACACCTCGAGCAATCACAGGCTTCAGTCCAGCCTGCATGATGAATTATCGGGAAGCTTTCTTGGTAATTTCGAATCTTCATAACAAGTGCTTTTGTCATAGAAAAATTAATGAAAACAAGATTGTCTTTCATTTGAGCTGATTTAGCCGCCTCGGCAGCCAGATGCTCCTCTCTGGGAATAAAACAGTCAGCGCTAAACAAAGCCCGGCGAAAAACTCCCTTTTTCGGCAGCTCGCGCTGCAAACCAATCAGCCGGCACGCACAATGGCCATCTGTTTGTTATTTGATATGTGTGAATACATGTTGTAATGACTTTGTTTGTGAATCAGTCAGTGCACTGGAACACACGAGAGCTCTCCAAGTGCCGGAGTGTTCAAAGCTAATCATATAATTGGACACAATAGTCAATGACAAATGGAGTTGCATGGAGCCAGCCAGCTGGGAAGTGAATATGTAATCATTGTGAAATCATATCATTTTGCATATTTGAAGACAGCTTAATAGAGTTTGCTTGTCACCACACTATCAAGTGATGATCAGAGAGGGCCACATCGTATTTGTTTTGTGGGATATTGCTCCTGCATATCTCCGGCGAGTTAAATGGAATGGAAACAGTGTTATTTTTATGCCTTGCAGATGCTATATGTCTTCACTGCGGTGTGAGATTTATAATGGGATTCTACTTCTTCATGAAAACTAAAGTGAGAAGCAGATCCTGAACTAATACGTATATAAAAACCTGAACTATAAGCTGTACATTCACTTCATCAAAACACTGCAGGGAATACATGCTTATACTACCTGATTGTGACTTGTGTCTATTAAAAGATGTACACCATACTTTAATAAGTTTATACTTTGGCTATATCAGAATCAGAAATACTTTATTGATCCCAGAGGGAAATTACGAGTTGTTACAGTTTTCCCCATTAATATAATAGAATAAAAATAAAACAGAATAGAAGAACATAGTTATAGAGAATAAAATTAATAAACACACTAAATTAGGAATATATTAAAGTAAAATGTAAAAAAATGATAACATACAGTCCGAAGTTTTAGAAAACACCAATATTTTCAATTTTTTTATGTAAAATTATTCAGTTTAATGTCTCATTGCACTCTGAAATGAAATCATAGGAGCTCAACAAGAACTCATGGAATCAATTTCTAGACCAAAATGTATCTAAACTTTAGACTCAATGTAGCACCTGAACACACTCGTGGCATTCTTTCTACAACAGACATCAAATATTCTTCAGACAGTTCTTCACAAATCTGCTGCAGAAGTTCACATAAATGTTGGCACTTGTAGGTTTTCCTTTTCACTTCATCCCAAATCAGCTGGATGGGGTTTAAGTCTGGAGACTGTGCTGCCACTCCATGTTTTCAAGCTGACCATATTGTTGTTTTTTCCTGAGGTAGCTCTGGCAGAGCTGGGACTTATGTTTTGGGTCATTATCTTGATGATGAACCTCTGACCAACAAGGT
Source organism: Crenuchus spilurus (assembly GCA_036984385.1). NCBI lineage: Eukaryota > Metazoa > Chordata > Actinopteri > Characiformes > Crenuchidae > Crenuchus > Crenuchus spilurus. The sequence goes on from BRDA01002378.1 coordinate 137,708, forward strand.
GCATACTATATCATTCTAAAACTTTTGACTGGTACTGTGTCTCTATAAGTAGCATCTGTAATGTAGCACTGATTACCAAAGATGATCATTTTAATGTTATCTGTACTTAGGAAACAACTGAACACCTGCTCACTCGAAACTCACGTATAAGGCTTTGAACAGTTGCTAAATTCTGTAAATTAATGCTTGCCATGTACTCAAACTGCAACTGTTTTCAAGCTGCAGCATTTCTTAGAATGAGAGAGCTGAAGTAAAAACTTTTTTTTTTTTAAGTTTCCGCTACTTTCATTTCTCTAAGGGTCTCTGGTAGCCACATGCAATTAAATAGGAGACTATGAAAAGCCACCCACACCACTTTATTGGTAAAGTTATTACATAGATTATTCTGTGTGGAAAATGTATCAAACGTCTGAAAGGCTGAATTGTAGTTTAATTTAGAAATATCATTGATGAACTTCTGTTTATACGTTACATCAAAAATAATTTTCTGATTGATATACGAGTTGTAAGCAAACTAGTCTTTAATATGTGTATATTTGTCTAGTCTGTCTGCAAGCCAATACCTCACTGATTCACTCTTTACTTCTCATGGTGTCCTGTATTCCATTTTTATCTCCAAAATTATATATCTCAGTATTCTTAGCATCTGTTCTGAGAGCTCTGAAGAGAACTTGCACAGACAGAGTCTGCCTGTAACATGATCAGCCAGTGTGTAAGATAAAATGCCCCTCAAACCACCAACTTCTTCTCCACTCTGATGTTACTCTGGGGATTTCTGTCTGCTAAGGTTGCTGACTAATATTTTACTCTTTTCATGCTGTCCAACTCATTCAGCTACTTGATAAGAGGAGAAGTGAGTATGAACCTCTGGTGTTAAAGAACATGATTAACTAACTGCTTTCTCATTTGGAGGTTAGGGTCACTTTCTGCAGTGTTATCATGTAACCCACCAGCTGGCTGAGTAGACTGTCCAGACTGTGACAGAGTGATGTGCTTAGTGTACTCATCATAGCTCTCTTAGGGGCTCTGCAGTGCTTTAAGACCTTTTAAAGGCCTCTATTATAAGCTCAAAATGTATCTATAAATAACAATGAATGAAAAAATGTTACACTTATATAGCACCATTCTCAAACCCAAGGATGCTTTACAATTAACATACTTCATTTATACACTTAGAACTCAATCAAACACACCAGCGAGAAGCAGTAGCCAATCACGCACAGTGTACTCTCAACCGGAAGTGACCACCGTCCACCTGGAGGACTGCATCGAGCACTAGGGAGATCACCCAGAACAGAGTGCCAAACCATATCAGGGCCTATAGAAATACATTCATACACACAGACATACACATTCATTCACACACATCAGGGTCATTTTAGAGTAACCAATTCACCTAATCTCAGTGTTTGTGGACTGTGGGAGGAAACCGGAGTCCCCAGAGGAAACCCACACAGACGGGCATTTGAACCCAAGTCCTCAGTGCTGAGAGGTGAATGTGCTAACCACCAAGCCACCATGCCACGTAAAATAATATCCCAGCCTTCTGTAAATGTGTTTATGACTGACTGACTAATCTGATGACTAACCAACTTGGTGATGAAATATATCAGACATGTTGTAAGCAAGAATCTAGGCAGGCATAGTTGTACTGGAATTCTATGAGTCATCATGCATGTTCTGATGGTATCAGACATTTCATACATTTAAATAATAATTACAACAGTAGCATTTCATTAATTAGATCTAAGATAGATAGATAGATAGATAGATAGATAGATAGATAGATAGATAGACAGACAGACAGACAGACAGACAGACAGACAGACAGACAGACAGACAGACAGACATTGTCTGACTGCTTCCATAACCCTGCTGTACAGTACATGTAGTAACCTTTTAGCCTTAAAGGTACTTGAACATTCCCTGTTATCCTGCATCATGTGACCTAGACCACCATTGAGTTTGTGCTTGAAATAAGTTTACCAAAGTCTTGAAAAATATTGATAAAATAGAAGAAAAATATGTAATAAATGTCTAAATAACTGCAACAACGTTTTGGCTAAACTTCTCGCAACATTCCATACATTTCCAGTGTGGAACGAAGGGTTTCCAAAACGAATAAGTCCTTAGAGATTCCCATTGGTCAGTTTCACACAAAAAGTAGAGTCACACTAATCCACCAATCACACAGAAGCAGATGGGTCAGCCCTTAGTGAGTTCCTGAGTATGCACTGATTAGTTTCAAAGAGTAAAATCACACGGTGAGAGGCAGATTTGATGCACAGCTGCATTCATTGGACTCGGACTGTTTAATTCTGTTAAAATCTAACAGCTCGTGCAGAGCAAAAATTCAGAATCTCTAATTATTAGAGCATTTCATTTTGAGTTTGAATAAATTACTATTTCAAATAGTATCAGCATTAAAACAAAAGTGTAATTAACATACAATATATGGCAATTTAACTTTTTGAGTCAATTATGAACACAACTGAACTTTTTCATAATATTCAAATTTTTGCTGACTCATTAGTGCAATATTTTTCTTGGCTAAAGAAAAGAGGGTTTGCTGGCTCATAACTAACCCTACTGCCGAATCTTACCTGCTAGCTAAGGTAACATTCTGCATTGTAAAGACATTAATTATTACTGCATTGTTGCAAAAAACACAATCACAATTTCCTTCGCAAATTTGTAATGCAAAGAAATTATTCAATACACAGTAAATTGTACATTTTCTGTTGAATCTGTAAAAACACAAGTAAATGTTTCAAAGCCACTACCATCCATGACAAAAAAACAACTTAAGATCAGATAAACAAACATTATTCAACACTGATCTGTACAGATCTGCTTTTAGAAGATTGATTTCTCAATTAATGTTTTTTTCTGCATGCATTACCAATTACACGCATTGCTGAACCTCAAACTCAGATGTTTCATAAATCTAATTCTGAATGCCACCTACTGGAATAATTCTGCATGAACATTTCAACACTAGGACTCTCTGAGGGACATGTCAGAGACTCAGTCCTTATGCCTCATAGGTCACACTTGCAATTTTTTGTTCTTGTGTGTGTTAATTGGAAAGGCTGATTATATTACACAGTTGGTGCTTTGGTGATATTCTAACACATTGTTTCAGAAATATCAGGAAAGTATTTCACATCATGGGAACATCCACAACTATCAACCATAGATATGAATTATTTCCACACAGTTCTGCGATATTAGAAAATGCATCACATAAGTACGCAAGTATGTACTTGGGAAAGCCTGGTCATGTTTGATCTTTTTACACATACACACACACACTTTGCATAATACCTATGCAAAAGCTTGGGCACCATAGCTAAACAAATTTTTTTTCTCTCATCTTCTACAGAGAACAAATTTCTGTATATTTTATTGCACACCTGCACTCGGTTTACTGATTTTTAAGTTTTGAAAAAAATAATGCTTATAAAAACATTAAATGCAGCTTGTGAAAAATATGGCACATTACATATTACATATTCAGAAAATAAATAGAAGCTGTGCATTAAAATGAACAAAATATTTGTTCTCTGTAGAGAATAACTTGCATGTTACTTATTTTGAGTAAGAAAATTAAGAAACTGGGTCATTTTACTAGCAGTGTCAAAAGTGTTTTGTACAACACTGTAGCAGAAAGTGCTGCCTCATGCCAGAGCTATAAAAAAATGTGGTCCTCACCATCAAAGCTGTATCAAGAAAACAATTTGAGGAAAAAATTGTCCAATTACAACACTGGGCTTGTATCAAACAGAGAGAAGATTCAGCTCTATGTGCACAGTCTGTCTACTCTCCTTCAAACTCACACACAATGACAAAACCACAGAAAGAAAGGAGCAGCCTATTGCACATGCTGAGCAATGAACAATATGAAATCGAACAGCATTCACCGTAAAATGTTTATTTCAAGTCATAGTCTAGTTATAGTGAATTATTATTCCCATGGTATGATAACATCCAAGACATCTCAAGTGTAGTGATGTGGACTAAGAAGCAGGTTCTGGTGCTTAGCAGTTGTGGAGGCAAATTATAAAAAAGCCCAAAATGTTTAGTTTGAGTTTGTAATACCATATCCAAAGTAATATATACAGTACAGTGATCTTACAGGTTTACTAAAAGTAAATTAATCGTTTATTTATTATTATTTTATTGTTTATTTATTAGTTTGTGCAAACATTGGAGAATGAAATGACGTCTGTGTAAACTCTGATACTGTTTCCCCCAATATGTTATATTAAATAGAAAATGTGCACTAAAGGTCATATAAAATGCACATTAAATTTAACAAAACAATATGACCAGGTGTTGACTGTATATGATGTGATTAGCCAACTTTTTAGCATCATTGCTATCTGTTTATAAACATCTCAGAAACTTGTGTCAGTTTATGTAAACAAAATAATATTTTCTCTATATATTTCAGGTAATTTGCTGAGCTGAGTGAAATATTTTGAAAGGCTATCCAACGACGTCTACTTCACTGCTACTGTAGTTATTAGCATAATTAGCACTAGCAATGCTAATTCTAAGTCAGTGTTAGCCTACCTCAGCTGGAGTTTGTTTACGTTTTTCTGCTGCTAATGTGAGAGGTTTCAGTCTAGTTGTGAAAAAAATCTTTCCTAGTTTAAATCTTTCTTGAAATTGTCTGGCTTGGTGTGAATATATGCAAATGTTTCTGGTTCACCTTCTGATGTGGTTTCTCTTCTTTTGGATTGTTTATGCTCCATTGTCAAGGCTTCTCATGAGTCTCTTGACGTCGCCATATTGTTTTGCACAAGTAAAGACGTCTGTTGTTTTTGTTCCACATAAACATTTATGTGCATCTCAATACATCCGGAATATAGTGAACAGGTTCATTCCATAATGTTCATGTTCATAAATTAATTAATTAAGAAAAGTAAAGGG
>BRDA01002378.1:142655-152989 GCA_036984385.1 Crenuchus spilurus
GTTTTTTTTTTTTTTTTGGGAAATGAAAAGGTAGGTAGGTAGGTAGGTAGTAGTTGGCGAAATAGGCCCCGGCCCAGCGCCTTCATCGTCAGACTCGTCCCTTTGGGTTTGGAGGGAGAGGGGTCTGTGGAGTCGGTCGAGGCGAGGAGCTGGCTGAGGTGTCTGGGGAGAGGGAGGTTTGGGTTTCCCTGCTCAGACTGCTACTTCCGCGACCCGGCCCCGGATAAAGCGGTTGATGATGGATGGATGGATGGATGGAAAAGTAAAGGGTTTTTTTTTTTTTTTTGCTTGACTGTTGATCATTATCCAAGACTGTTGATCAGAAATCCAAGAAAAAACAGTTTATGTGTAATGAATATAAAATAGGCCTTAATTATGAACACAAATGTTTTTACAATATTCTAATGTTCTGTGATGCACTAGTATAATAACAGATAATTGATCAATAAAAGGCATTTTGTGAGGTATTCACAGGAGCAAAACAAAATACCACTGCAATTTAGAACTTAAAATGAATTTACAACATTACTTTATTACAAATCTTTTTGGACAAAAGTCAGTATTTTTCTGGCAAATTTTATTTTATGAATATACAAGTTTGTTATAAATTGCTCAAAAGTAATAACATATAGGAACTTTTATAAGGGGAATTAAGCTTTGGGTTACAGTTTCAGTCAATGAGGGAAATTAACTTTAAGAAAATTGTGTATGTCATACAAATTCTGACAACCTACTGATAATGTTATACATTGTCATTGAAACACTGACAAAATAGACAGACTTAATGTTGCAGTGTAGTCAGTATGTAAATATTATATCAAGCAGCAATGTTACTTTGACAACAATGTAGTGATGTTGCAGAAAATTGGGCAACATTGTGACAGTGTTTTGTTTGCTGGAATGCCCTGTGGTGAATGAAAATGATCTAAACCTGAAACATTTTGTCATGCATACATTTCTCTCCCAGATGTCACTGGATCCTTTGTAGAGTGAGCTTGGAAAAATATTGGAAATCTGCTACATAATAACATTGGGACAGTAAAACTGACTGAGTCAAAGTAAAAACGTTTGACAATTGACATCAAGGTACAAACACTGTGTAGTTTATGGGCAGAACTCAACAGAGTTATTGAAAAGGACTGTTTGGGCTCATGTGAGGGTGCGGCCATGTTTTCATACCACTTCAGCTAAAATAGTCCAGAGGAACTGGAGTTATCATGAATGCATTATAAATTCTTACACAAAATATTTCTCTCACACCCTTATAATGTATTTTTTTCCGTAGAATTATATAAAAGGCTGGAAAATGGGAGATTATTTGACAATGTGACTGGTCCCATTTATGCAGTAGCACAAACTGTGGAGTTTGGGACATGCTAAGTAATAGACTTTCATCAGGTAGAGTATTCTGTTTTTTTGTTTGTGCTAGTGCATCACAAAAATCATTAAAAATTTCATTTAAATTCACAATTTAATTCAACAAGGTAAACATTTTATAGGGTATCTTTATATAGATTTCTATAAATATATATTTATAATTATATTAAGTGATATTTAAACCCTGTTTTGGTTTTACTGTTGAACAGTATGGCTTACAGCTCACGAAAATCTGAAATCTACTATCTCACGTAATTCAAGAATTTCAGTTTGAGTTTGAGTAAATTGCTATTTGAAGTATCAGCTTTAAAACAGCAAAATGCTGGAAATATGATATTCTAATTTTTGGAGATGAACTTCATTGTATTTTATATATATTTACAAATAATTTAAGTAGTACTGCAGTAATCAAAAATTACTGATAGACTGATTGACAAAACTTTACACTGGACTTGGATTATGTGTTTCTCTTCTTCCAGACTCTAGGACCTTGATTTCCAAATGAAATGCAATATTTACTTTCATTTGAAAAGTAACTATTCAGTTTCACTGAGGAAAAATTCTGTTATTTTTGTCCATAGGTCATGTAAACCACTTCTGACATAGTGTCTGGTTGTGTGTATGCCCAGATATGGTTGGCACTCTGTCCTGGGTGATCCCCCTAGTGCTTGAGTCCTTCAGGTGGATGGTTGTTTCCTGTTGAAAGTACACAGTGTGCGATTGGCTCCCGCTTCTTGCATGTGTAGTTCTTGCTTGTGTAGTTGGGTACTTGGACATTTTACCTTTTTGAATTAAATTATGAATTACCTTTTTATGGTATTGCATTTTTGATGCTTTACTGTATAAGGTGACAAATTAGTTTTGCTTCCTGTGTGTTCCAAATCCAAGACATCTCCTTAAATCATAACCAGGTCATGGTGCTTGCTGTTCTTTTTTATCTCTTCAAGACCTTTCTAATTAGAGAATAGTGATCAAATGAAGGCAGATGGATAACAGTGTTAGGGGAAAAAAACAGCACTTGATGCCCTTCATTAGTGCTGTATTTACAGGGTTAAAGCTTGCACGTGCTCTGTACCATCCTGTATTTACTCTTAGTAGCTTACACATAAAGATCTTATCTGGGCAGAAGGAGAAAAAGGCTGCACCTTGCACTCCTTAATCTCTATTAAAAAGGATAATCTCCCATAAAGAATGTGCTCAATGCAAAGATGACTCCCTTTGACCCGCCAGTTAGTGCAGGAGAAGTGGGGAGGTGTATGTATGGCTTTGATTACAGCGGTGGTTATTTTAGCGCATTGTGCTGTTGCTGATTCGCACACAGAGGATTGCGGCACCATTAAAGGGTATAAATAATGTAGGGCCCTTTTTCTACACTACTCAGCTAAGTGCCTTGAAACCTTGGGCTCCACTTGTCAGGTTTTCAATAGATTAGGACAAGATTTATTTTAAGTCTGTAAAGTAGCATGTTCCTGACAGCATTCAGCAGGGATAGAGTGTTAGGCTCTGGTTTTAATTGTATCACTGTGAAGTGTGACGGCATGTAGACAGAGGGGCTGTGTCAGATCAGGTTAATATTTAATTCAGTCTCACTTAAACTTCCACATGATCCATTGGATCGCGACAGCAGGACACACAGGGTTGCATTACAGCTGGGAGAAAAGACACGAAAGCTCTGATTCCAAAACATGGCCCTGCTGTAGCCTCAGCAAGAGATTTGTGTTAACAGGGAATAGATCTGAGGCTTTGGTTACTCCCTCTCTCTGTATTTTCTCTCTTCTGTCTACTTCTTCCTAATATTTCTCTCCTCTCTCTCCCTCTATCTCATTCTCTCAACAAGCTCTCTGTTCTGTCTATCCCTTCCTACTATCTATCTATCTATCTATCTATCTATCTATCTATCTATCTATCTATCTATCTATCTATCTATCTATCTATCTGTCTGTCTGTCTGTCTGTCTGTTTCTTTCTTCACTGTCTTGCTCTCTGTTTTCTCTTTTTATCTCACTTTCTACTGTCCCATTCATCTCTCTCTACCACTAAGTTTTTCTCTTACTTTCTCATTCTCTCTGGAAGTTCCTCTCATTCACTTACTCTCTCATTCACTTTCTCCCTCATTCATTTACTCTCTCATTCACTTTCTCTCTCTCTCTCTCTCTCTCTCTCTCTCTCTCTCTCTCTCTCTCTCTCATCTCTCTCTTCCTACTATCTCTCTTCCTTTCTCTCTGTTCACACTAGCTCTTCCTCCTGTCTTACTATATCATTTTCTCAACCTTTCTACTCTCCTTCTCTTTTATACTACCTAATCCCGCTATCTTCTTCTCTCTTTCACATGTTATTTTATTTAATGTTCAATCACCCCTTTCTTTCTCTCTCTCTCTCTCTCTCCTCTCTCCCTCCTCGTTCTTTCACCAAAGTCTGTTCTGTCTATCCCTTCCTAGTATCTATCTATCTATCTATCTATCTATCTATCTATCTATCTATCTATCTATCTATCTATCTATCTATCTATCTATCTATCTATCTATCATGTTCTTGTTCTTGTTCTCTTTCTCTTCCTGCTTTCTGTTCTCTCTCTCTCTTTATATCTCTATCCCCATACTATCTATTTTTTTCTTTTACCTTCTTTTTCTTGTTACTTTCTCTCAGCTTCTTTCTATTCTCTTCCTCCCTTCCTCTTTCTGTATTTTGTATGTTCTGTCTATATCTACATAATATCTCTCTCCCATCTCTCTCCTCTCCCATTTCTCTCCTTCTCCTCTCTGTCCCTCTATCTTATCATCTATCTGTTGTCTCTATACTTCCCTACCTACCTACTCACATATCTATCTATCTATCTATCTATCTATCTATCTATCTATCTATCTATCTATCTATCTATCTATCTATCTATCTATCTATCTATCTATCTATTTCTTTCTTCTCTGTTTTGCTCTCTGTTTTCTCTTCTTACTGTCCCATTCATATCTCTCTCTCTCTACCTCTAAGTCGTTCTCTTACCTTCTTTTTCTCTCTGGAAGTTTTTCTCATTCACTTTCTCTCTCTCCCACTCTCTCTCTTCCCTCTCTTCCTACTATCTCTCTTCCTTTCTCTCTGTTCACACTAGCTCTTCCTGCTCTCTGATCTCATTTTCTCAACCTTTCTACTCTCCTTCTTTCTTACACTACCTCATCCTGCTATCATCTGCTCTCTTTCACATGTTATTTTATTTAATGCTCAATCATTCCTCTCTCACTCTCTCTCTCTCGCTCTCTCTCTCTCTCTCTATCTCTGTCTCTCTCTCTCTATCTCTGTCTCTCTCTCTCTCTCTCTTTCTCTCTCTCTCTCTCGCTCTCTCTTTCAGTCTCAACCCCCTCCCCAGTTCCTTTTCTCTGTGTTATTCTACTGAAGTCACCACTGAAAACAATTAAATCCAATCTACAACTCCACTACATGTCTGTGTCATGGCTCATTATAGGGGAGATTCTGCGTATTCAGAATAAATTGAAAGCCAGCGTGTTTGGTTGGCCCGGCATGGTCCCAGCGCAGGGCCCAGAGAGCCAGAGAGTGGTGAGGGAGAAAAGAAGAGAAGAGAAGAGAGGAGAGGAGAGAGGAAGCCCTCTTCTGTGTGACAGCCCAGGGCAGCAGCGTGTGGGGATCTGACAGCAGAGAGGGTGCTTGTGTGTGCGCCTCACGTAGCCCGCTCCGAGAGCTCAATTACAAGATTGATACTCAGAGAGGAAACTTCATTTTGCTTTACAGATGTCGACACCGCTAGAGAAAACCAAGGTTGTTGTTTAACATTAGACGGTTTGGCGAAATGAGAATAAGCAGGAAAGCAAAGAGCGAGGCTGTTATTTCTGACTAATAACCCCAAAGTTTTGAGGCCTATTAAACCTTCCTGCTGATTATGGCCTGTCAGGCACTGGTGAAGAGAGCCAGGGCTGGATATTGTGCAGCGTTTGTGCCGAGGCCAAGGTTTGATGAAGTTTCGAGGACATCTCTGTTTCATTTCAAACGCATAAAAAGAAACCCAAAGGGCTGTCTCTACATTTTCATCTTAATTTGATTACACGGCATCTTGTCTGCGCGAATGATCTGTTTTGCCTCAAGAGAATCTCTTAATCACTTTTCACTCGCGGCTCCGTCCCTCTAAACATGCTGCAACTGTTCTGGACTTTTACCAGCCACACTTGATTGAGAGGTAAAAATACATTTGGGGTACAGAGACAGAGGCAGAATAAGAGCCAGAGTATGAAGGGGTGAGAGGGGGGTGAGCAAGTCTACATTCACAGCTCAAATCAGATTATTTTTGCCTAAATATGATCAGGTTTCACCTGAATGTGGTCAGTTTTCACCTAAATGTGATCAGGTTTCAACTAAATGTGATCAGGTTTCACCTAAATGTGGTCAGGTTTCACCTAAATGAGATCAGGTTTCACCTAAATGTGATCAGGTTTCACCTAAATGTGATCAGGTTTCACCTAAATGTGATCAGGTTTCACCTAAATGTGGTCAGGTTTTAACTAAATGTGATCAGGTTTCACCTAAATGTGGTCAGTTTTCACCTAAATGTCATCAGGTTTTAACTAAATGTGATCAGGTTTCACCTAAATGTGGTCAGGTTTTAACTAAATGTCATCAGGTTTTAACTAAATGTGATCAGGTTTCAGCTAAATGTGACCAGGTTTCAAATAAATGTGATCAGGTTTCACCTAAATGTCATCAGGTTTTAACTAAATGTGATCAGGTTTTAACTAAATGTGATCAGGTTTCACCTAAATGTGATCAGGTTTCAACTAAATGTGATCAAGTTTAACCTAAATGAGATCAGGTTTCACCTAAATGAGATCAGGTTTCACCTAAATGTCATCAGGTTTTAACCAAATGTGATCAGGTTTTAACTAATGTCATCAGGTTTTAACTAATGTCATCAGGTTTTAACTAAATGTGATCAGGTTTCACCTAAATGTGATCAGGTTTCAACTAAATGTGATCAAGTTTCACCTAAATGAGATCAGGTTTCACCTAAATGTGATCAGGTTTCAAATAAATGTGATCAGGTTTCACCTAAATGTCATCAGGTTTTAACTAAATGTCATCAGGTTTTAACTAAATATGATCAGGTTTCACCTAAATGTGATCAGGTTTCACCTAAATGTGATCAGGTTTCAATTAAATGTGATCAAGTTTCACCTAAATGAGATCAGGTTTCACCTAAATGTGATCAGGTTTCAAATAAATGTGATCAGGTTTCAACTAAATGTGATCAAGTTTCACCTAAATGTGATCAGGTTTCAAATAAATGTGATCAAGTTTCACCTAAATGTGGTCAGGTTTCACCTAAATGAGATCAGGTTTCAAATAAATGTGATCAGGTTTCACCTAAATGTGATCAGATTTCAACTAAATGTGATCAAGTTTCACTTAAATGTGATCAGGTTTCAAATAAATGTGATCAGGTTTCAACTAAATGTGATCAAGTTTCACCTAAATGTGGTCAGGTTTCACCTAAATGTGATCAGGTTTCAAATAAATGAGATCAGGTTTCACCTAAATGTGATCAGGTTTCAACTAAATGTGATCAAGTTTCACCTAAATGTGATCAGGTTTCACCTAAATGTGATCAGGTTTCAAATAAATGTGATCAGGTTTCACCTAAATGTGATCAGGTTTCAACTAAATGTGATCAAGTTTCACCTAAATGTTATCAGGTTTCACCTAAATGTGATCAGGTGATCAGGAATCATATGTCTTCTACCATAGACATGTCAAGGCAGCTAGGAAGAAGACATTTCTTCTGAAGTAAACATGTGTTATCGTGGAAAATGTCTAGGGGACCCCAAACTTTTGAAAATGAGTGTATACTGTATGTATATCCAATGAGTTAAATTCAGTAAACAATAGGATGTTTTCCTTGTTAGAGAATCTGTTAGGATTAGTTATTTTCATGTTGAAACTCAATAAAATGTCATATAACCAGTGGTGTCCAAACTTTTGCATATGAGATTATAGATTTATATTACAAACACAGAAAGATTGAGTCAAAATGTGAGAACTGAACTGAATTGAACTGAATATACTTTTAAGCTCAGTGTGAGTTTCCTTCACAACAAGCAGATTCAAACAAACATAAAATGTGTCCTTCCACATCAAGGCTAATAGAAAGATCCTAGAGTTAGACTTCCAGAATCTTGCTGTATGTGCTCTTGTATATTGCTGCTAAATCTCTGTATTTGTTTCCATGTGTGTACTGAGAAGCTGCAGAATGGCCGGTGGCTGCCATCCACTCATCCACACGTTCTCCATTAAGAAAGCTGTAACAGCGAGGAGAACAGATGGCTGCTGGCCTGCTCTGTCCTGCATCTCCTCACAACTGCCACCCATCCTTTGTGTCCATTAATCTTCTCCTCCGTATTCCTGCAGCACAACTATATTAAACAGCTCAGGAGAAGCAGAGAGAGACAAACAAGGCAGCACAGCTGTCAGGAAGCTGAGAGTGAACCATCAGTCGGCCTGAGTCTCCCTCTTCTCTCCTCTAAATGCTCCTGTAAAACAGCACAGAGAAAATCATTTTGCCTTGAACCTGACCCTATAAAAGTGGTATTCGCGGCTGGGGAAACAATAAATGCTCATTATAAAACAGCCGCCAAGGCTGCAGAGGACTGCTCAGGCCTGCTAACACGAACCAAGTACATCTGATTCTGATTGTAATTGAAGAAGACAATGGTTTCCAGGCTGAGGAATGGAGACTTCACTGCAAAATGCTGATGGCTTGTTAGAGGCGGGGCTATACATTAGCTAAGGCCAGTAAAACACTTGGCTGATGTTGCTAAAGATTTTTCTTTTTTTAACACTCAATCATTTGACCCTTAGGTCCAGCCCGGTTCCTACTGGGTGATGATTTTTAAAGCTATTAGATCTAGAAAAAACATGGAGATTATACAGTGGAGTCCCAAAAGTTACTGGACAGGAACTTTCAAAAGATATGGGAGCAGGAGGTCTTCTGCTCCCATATCTTATGGAAACTAAAGAATTCTGTACGGACTTGCAGGATATGCATGTGCAGGCTCCTGCACTGAATGTGGATGTGATTTCTGCCAGAGTGGCATACTCGTTCGCATGGACAATTCTAGCCAGAGTCTGCCAGTCACCCATAGGTGCCACTGTGCTGGGTGGTAATGCCTTCCATGGTATTCCCAGTACATAAGTGACAACGTGGATTGAGGAATGTTCAGAAATGGAATGTCCCATTCATCTGGTACCCACAATCATGCCTCGTTCAAACTGTGATAATTCACATCATCTTGCCATGAGCACTCTGGCCAGTGTTCACCCTCACTCACAAGACAACAGCTCACAACTTTTACAGGTGTGGGCATTCCTCAGCCATCCCCTGAGGTAATGCCACTTCATAATTCATTTACATACTGCTTTCCCATAACGTTTGAGCCTGTAAATGCTCTTGTGTATTGAAGCTTCCTTCTTTCAGACAGATGTTCTATTTAGAGCTTTAAGCCATTTAGTGTTCTCATAGCCTTCACATTTGAGTTCAAGCACAGAAGCTGTACAGTAGCTGAAGTGTTACTTAAAATGATACATGGTGTATTTATTGCCACTGACCCACTTCATTCTGTACTGCATACTTTCAAACTAGCTGAGGCCAAATCCACTTTCCAAGCCCTCGCATTTGTCTTAAAAAGGAAAAAAAAGGACAAATCCATTTTAGGAGGAATAAAGAACTGCAGGATGTGGCCCTGAGCTCCATGAGGTAACAGTGGTGGCCACTCCTGATGGGCTTTCTCAGCATCGCCACGCTGGGCTAAAAATCTGTTGTGTACTGCGTCAGCGCAGAAAACACATTAAGGTGTGCGCGGCCACTGTGAATTTATGAGGGACGCATCGCCATGACAAATATTTCAAAATGCAACTCTATTTGGGGCCCTCTCTGCTGTGTGTCCATAGCAGTCAGTGGCTAAATTGAAAAATCAATTCCAATTTCAATGATTGGAATAAAGAACACCAGGAGTTGGAGATAAAAAGGCGTTCTTCTCCTGGATCCCCTTTAATTGGAAAGTCATTTCTTCAGGGTATTCTAATGGTTCTGAAGGAAGATTGCGAAATAAAGTTGATGAGCTGGAGGAAGGTTAATAGCTTGTGTGTATATGTGTGAATGTGTGTGTATGTGCGAGGGTGTGTGTGTTTTCCTTGCACAGCATCCATCCAACCTTTCCTTCTGACAGAGGCTCGAAATGAAGAAAAATCCCAGGCTCGAGAGGTTTGTTCAGGCTTTGCCCTCTTGCCTCATCTCTTTGTTCTGCTGTGAGGGAACAAATCAAGATCTTGACACTGGTTCAGTGGCAGCTTACATGATGCTCATGTTGGTAGCCAAGTAATATCCAGGTCTTAATTCTCAGCTAGATTGGAACATTCCCAGAACGTTGGCTAATGTTATGTAACAGTGCCTTCAGTGTTAGAAGCGCATGTTCTTAATGGAAGGATCTAATAATGCCAATTGGCCTTGATTAAAGTTCCATCAGTGTTGGTAAAAATGGGAATGGGTACAAACTACCGTATTCATAATATCAAGCCACTCAGGAGCCATATATAGACTAACTATAGAGAAAAAGAATTGGACTGTTGCTCAGTAACCCAAAAGTCATTTGTAAATCAAGGTTCTAGAGTCTGGAGGAAGAGTGGAGATACACAGAATCCAGTGTCTGAAGTCCAGTGTGAAGTTTCTGCAGTCTGTTATGGCTTGGGGATCAATGTCATCTGCTGGTGTTGATCCACTGTGTTTTATCAAGTCCAAAGTCATCGCAGCTGTCTACCAGGTGATTTTAGAGCACTTCATGCTTCCAATTGCTGACAGGCTTTATGGAGAAGCTGATTAAGGAGAAGCTGACAACGCCAAAAGTACTACCAAACAGCAGATCATAAAATGACTGTTGTCCAGACAGCTCATGTGCTTGATATATGTCA
>BRDA01002379.1:0-15852 GCA_036984385.1 Crenuchus spilurus
TTAACTGCAGACAAGAACCTGTGATATTTATGTTTTGTCTGATCAATTTAATTTAATTTATTAATATACATCCATTTCAGCATTTCGGTCCTGCAACACATAAAAAATGGGATTGAGGCAATTTAGGGCCACTAATGGGTTAAAAAAATTTAATAATGACAAACCAGTGTTGTCAACAGATTATTGAAATCATTATTTGATTAGCATTATCCATAAACGGCTCAGTCTTTGAGGAACAAAGATGGCCAGAAGATCCCTAACTTGTCAATAAATGCATAAGAAAATTATGAAAAAAACTAATTTGTCTATCTACAGTGCATAATATCATTAAACAATTCAAGGAATCTGGAGGAATTTTGGTTATAATAAAGGCTGAACACTCATGATCTCTCAGATGGCACTGAAACAAGAACTGTCATCATCATACTGTCTGCAACAAAATACACATCAAAGTCGATCTAAGAAACACTGAAAGTTATTTGCATTTTTCACACTGTCACATTTTTTTATTATTTAGGGTTTCATTTAGGGATTATATTTTAATTAGGGTTTAATTTAGATTTTAGAATTTTGTAGAATAAGCAGAATGTGCACTATTAGTTCCAGGTATAGTTCTACATATTGTGCTTTAATACATATTAAATGCTGAGGGTATTTCTTAAATTGGATATCACAGTAAAACTGGATAACTTCAGCTCAAAATGAAGACCTGGACAGATATGTATGGGAAGGCTGCATCTATTACATCTAAATGACATCTCATCTCATCTCTCCATCCTTCAGTCTGCATCCAGAAGGGTAGGTTTGTCCTGTACTAACTGCCACACGACTACCACCACTCTATGGAGACGAAATGCAGAGGGGGAACCTGTCTGTAATGCCTGTGGCCTCTACATGAAACTCCATGGGGTAAGAGAAGTGAAATGTCCTTATGATGACATGTGATTAAACTACAACCAGCAGATGGAGATACTGAGTAAAAAGAGAGAGGTCCCATCCCAATAATGTTTGTGTGTGTACATCAATGCATTACTTCCTTAAAGTATGGATCATCAATTTGGGTCCTGAAGGTCCAGAGTTTCAGCACAGTTTAGTGATTCACCTGTTAATAACTGGTTTAGTTGGTGTGTTGGAGCAAGAAAATCACAACATAACTGGAATTAAAACTACATACCAATATGTGGGGCTGATGGATCCACTGATCCATCCATCAGGAAGGAGCACAGGAAGTGTTAAAATGTACAACTTAGTTTCATAGATATTGGGCTTCATTTTTAGCAACTGAATAATAAGCTGAATAACACTAAAGTTCTACTCAACGTTATTTGTGAATCTGAGCAAACTTGACCAAATCTTCTTCACACAGGTTCCTCGTCCTCTTGCCATGAAAAAAGAAGGAATTCAGACCCGCAAGCGCAAACCCAAAAACCTCAACAAGTCTAAGCCTGGTAGGACAAGCTTAAGTTTGCATTTTAATGAATAAATAATTATGAATAAATATGTATACATAAGAACAAACTACAATAAAATCTCCCTTGTGATTAACAGGTACTGATGGTCACATCCCCTCTAGTGCAGTCAGCACCAGTAACACTGCAGCAGAGCCCCGCCCCATCAAGATTGAGCCAGACACACCTCTCTATTCTCATCATAACATACATTCACAGGTATGCAGAGATTTTGGATTATTATTGATGAAGCACAGTACCAGTCAAAAGTGTGAACACACCCTTTCATTCAATGTTTTTTCTTTTTTCGTTTTTTTCCTACAAATGTAAATGAATACTGAAGTCATCCAGACTGTGAGTGAACACATAATGAATCATGTAGTAAACTTAAAAGTGATAAACAAACCAAAACATGTTTTAGATTTTACTTCAAAGTAGACACACAACTGATGTCTCAAACACATTAAGAGGCAAGAAATGCAAGTCATGAACTCTTTGTTTAATAAATAATTACAGATGTGTTTATTCAAAGTTTAGACTTTAGTATTAATCTACAATCCAGAACATTTTTAAATCATGAAAAAACACTGAATGTCCAGAAGGAGTGTCCAAACTTTTGATGGGCACTGTATCACTTATTTGTCCTGATTTTCTACCAAAATCTACACAGATCTTTTTTGCATTACTAGTGCCTATATTTGACTGATGCATGTGAACCAACATTGCAGTCAGATGGGATGGACTGAGTAGAGTGTGGAGACGTGTAGCTTGTGGGTTTTTGTTTCTAATATTTTGTTTTTGTTTCTGATATTTTTGTCAGGTCTCCGCTATTCCAGCCTACATGGGAAGCCAACATGGAGTTTCTCACCTGAAATTTTCCCCAGGTGCAACACCTAGCTCTAAGAGTGAACCCTGGAACAGTCTGATTCTCGCTTAAGCATCAACTTGACATCCTTCAATCAGGGTGTCCTTGAGGACTAGTGCCAGACCTCAGATCAGGACAGAAAATGGGAACTGTCTGGCAACCCCAAACGCAACCACAGCAAACCCAAAACCCAACAACTACAAGACAATGGAAGATACTGAAGGCTAGATGTCATCCTATTATAAGCATCTGAATAGTGAAATCAAAAGAGCCACACATTTATTGAGGATTCAGATGTGTAAAATGAGTATTATTGAGCAAACAACAGAATTGAGGAATGCACTAGTAAAGTAAATGCCATCTGAAAAAGCTACAGATTCATGGGACCCATAATGAAGATGACTGATACCTGAGACCAAAGACTGTCAAGAGGAACTTAAAGTGTCTTCTCAAAATCCCACAGACTGATGGATACGTGCCTTCAATATTTATCAAGTGACCATTAGACATGTACTGTTTTACTCTGTTGCTCTCTAACATTTACAGACATAAATGATGTCATGTTCCTACCTCTACTGGTAAAGTTAGACAACTATTGTTGTACACTTTACTCAGTAAAGGTTTTCTAATATGTGGGCATTGTCCCCAATGTTCTCCTAATAACAAAGACTTATGTGTTTACTAATAGCTTTGGTAACTTTATGAACGAAAGAAAAAAAGAAAAAAGAAAGAAAGATAAATGCTTTATCAAAAGCACACTCCCAGTCCAAGAGTCACTTTAACCAGCATTACACTGCATATTATGAAGGTTCTGATTAATGGTAGAGGATATTCCAACACATGCTACACACTCCTTACATGGAATAATGAAAGAGCCACTCCTAACTGTCTGAAAGTAAAGTTTGTAATACAGGGCCACAAAATAGCATATTGTGAAAAAGTTTATTTTTGTTGATCATTTAATTCCAAAAGGTAAACTGTCAAATAGTGTATTTATTACATGTAAAGTAACATATTTAAGGACTTTTTTTGTTTTACTTGCCGGGCTTATAACTCATAAAAATCAGAAATCCAGAATCTTAAATTATTATTTAGAGTTTCAGTAAATTACTATTCAAACAGTTTTAAAAATGCTTCAAATATCTTACTTTACATGTAATAAAATGTATAGCATTTTACCATTATTAATTAAATTATGATCACAAATGATTTTTTTCACAATATTGTAATATTTGGAGCTGCACTCAAATGATATCTATTAAGTTTTAAAATCTATATTATTGCTGTCAAAAATACACCAGAATTTGTTAACATATTAGTCCATCCACTGTGATAGCAAAGAACTGTAACTGTGTTTATTTATGTTCTATAATATATAGTACTTAGTAATAATACACAAAACCAAACCAGATGCAGGCATTTTCAGACTCAATAATTACTTGTGTGTGTGTGTTGTTAAGACTAAATACACAGTAAGAAAACTTTTAACAATTATGTGAAATGTCACTAATTTTGTATGCATATCCTAAATACATTATCACTGACCGGTGATAAAATCTGGACAGAATGAAATCAAAACTGAATGACATCATTCATGGACAACTAAGAATACTTTTATCACTAATCTGCATTTGAAGTGGAAAATAATATAATGATGCACCCCAAAATTTTTCACATTCATATGATTGCATTCCCTGATTTTTTCTTCTTCTTAATTTTGAGGACAACATTTACTCTTAATATTTATTGACTTAGTACAGGGTCAAGTTCATAAGGCGCTGGGTCCTGACTACAGGTAAAGTCAGAGTCCCTTAAAACTTTAAACAGTGTTAGTTTTTTCTCATTTGAGAGAGAAAAACATTCTGCTCATATAATTTTAAAACAGTATATGGATGTGTATAAAATGTATGTAGGCTATGTATAGACACCTCACTCCACTATAGTGCTTAACCTCATTGTGCTTGTAGAGACACCATGTGAACACACTAAATGCAAAGAACTATTATTAGCTGTGACAGTGATTATCACAATCATTTAACTTTTTCATTCAGAAAATGATCATTCAAGAAGAGTCAAATGCTTTTCCTAGTTATCTTTGCCTTTGTCAAAATGACAGAATTGAGGTTTGAGAAATACAAAATAAAATAATTAAATTAACTCTGCAGTGTTCTTTTAAATGTATGCACAAGGCTGGTGACTAACCTGGTCAATGATACATTTATTTATAATTGATATGTTAAAAATTATATATACAGAACCCATCCAAAGTTTGGACATTCAGTGTTTTTTCATGATTTAAAAATGTTCTGCATTGTAGATTAATACTAAAGTCATCTACACTATGAATAAACACATCTGTAATTATTTAGTAAACAAACAAGTGTTAAACAAACCAGAATATGTTTATATTTTACATTCTTCACAGTAGGCACCCATTGCTTAGATGACAGCTTTGCACATTCTGGCA
This sequence comes from Crenuchus spilurus, assembly GCA_036984385.1. Classification (NCBI taxonomy): domain Eukaryota; kingdom Metazoa; phylum Chordata; class Actinopteri; order Characiformes; family Crenuchidae; genus Crenuchus; species Crenuchus spilurus. The sequence continues at coordinate 4,781 of BRDA01002379.1, forward strand.
TTTTCTCACTCAGCTTCATGATGTATGGAATTGTCTTCAGCAGGAGCACAGCACCAAATTCTGGGCCCTATGCACAAGCAGTAACCAGCCTTTCCCCCCCCCTCCCCCCCCCCCAATTTTTAAAAAATATTATTTCCTTTTATATTTAAGGAAAATAAAATTCCTGCCTCCTCAGGGGCCATCCCCTGGTAGCTCAGTCCCACTTTTCAACCCACTACAACACCCCCGGTTTTCAGTTAACAGCTGTGTCTTGTCAAGATTTCATGACTTGCATTTTTTGCCTCTTAATGTGTTTTAGACATCAGTTGTGTCTACTTTGAAGAATCTAAAATCTAAAACATATTTTGGTTTGTTTGACACTTTTAAGTTTACTACATGATTCCTTATGTGTTCCTTCATAGTCTGGATGACCAAAGCACTGTTGTACATCAATCTCTAGATAAGTGTGTCTGCTAAATGCTATATTATAAATGTAAATATTATCATTTACAATGTAGGAAAAAAAGAGAAAAAAAAGAAAAATGAGGTGTGTCCAAACTTTTGTACTGTATATAAATATTGCTGATATGTGTTTCATGTCACATGCATGGCTTGTCCTTTGAAAAGCATAGCGAATAGAATGGAATGCTCTTGGGATGCACCATGGGTATGTCAATTTAGGGGCTGCACCCTTTGGAGGCTGGATATGAAGACCAATTTTGTCACACCAGTGTGACAGACATTCCATTTTAAAAGCTCCTTCAAATGTGACCACAAAATGTATCCATCTTTTCTTAGGCAATGAAGGATACAACAGGTGGATCCTTCACAAGCCAACCTATCCCGAGATTTGCCTTTGAACTGGATCCCAGCTCATGTGAACAAAACTCACCAAGCTCCAAAGCACTGGGTTGTGGAGCACTAATGTTGACACCATTCAGCATCAGTACATTGCGTGATTGCACTAATGGTTGAATGCAATAAAATGTAAGCAATGTTCAGGAGAAGCTATTACATTAGTAGGAGAGATTATATAATAATAATAATAATAATAATAATTATTATTATTATTATTATTATTATTATTATTATTGTTATTATTATTATTATTATTATCATTATCATTATTATTATTATTATGTTGTCAAGTGATTCTGACTCCTTGTGACCATATAGAGGTTTGTCTTCAGGTTTCTTAATGGTTTGTTCACAATTCCTTTGATTGTATCCATCCATCTTGTCTTGTCCTCTTCTTCTATTTTCAACTGCTTCAGCATAACTGTCTTCTCAAGTGAACTGGTTTTTCTCATAACGTGTCCAAAATAATAGATCTTCAGTTTGGTTTTTGGCTTCTACTGAAAGCTTAGCTTTGCTTGGATCCAGAAACATTTGATCAAGGTTCTCTCAAAACACTTCTCCACCACCAAAGTTCAAAGGAATCAGTATTCTTTTATGTGTTTTATTGTCCAGCATCCATAAACAAACAGAAAACACCGTTGACTTCAGAAGAAACGTCGAAACACATAAAACTAGTGTTTCGAAAAAAGAAACGAGCAGCTTGCCTCATTCTGTTCTCTGAGAATCACCCAACAGTGCTGTATAATATACTTAAGAAGAACTGACCAATTAGAAGCTTCGCTCACAATAAGACCAGCGCACAGTCGAGTAGGCGGGGCATCACACCAGCCGTTCTCGAAACTTATTGGTCGCAGTACGCTGATCCCATGACGTAGCAGCCAATCGCAAAGCTCAGTCGATCTGACGATTTGAGCGATTTGAAGAGATTGTCGTAACTCACCAGGGTTGCCAGATTCTCGGTTTACTCGCCAAATGTGCTTTTTCGAAAACGCAGTTGCGGGTAAAATGTGGCAGCTAGTTTAGCATGGCCATAAAAAAAACTCACAGAAACACAATAAAAAAGTAATAAATAGAGCTGGACATGTCTAGACTCCCTAGTGTTAGAAGACTCATTGTATCTGAAAATACAGATTAGATCACTCAGAAAGCAGTCGTAGATGCTATATTTTAGATATAAAAAGAGCTTAAACTATTATTGTCTTATAATATGATAATAAAGAACAAAACAAGAACATCAACAATAAAAATACATACATATACATATATACAGGTTTAAAAGGTATACAATACAAGATACATTTACTAACTAAGATTAAAATGACCTATAAGAGTAGTAGACTTGTACTAACACCTTCCTCAAAAGTCCTAGGCGCTTTATATGTTCGGCTAGTTATAAGCTTGTGCCGGGTTTCTGGCAGATTTTGAGCAGAAGAATTTTTCGGAACCTGGCAACCCTGTAAACTCACAAACGGAAGGGGGATCTACTCAGTGACAGCGACATGCTGCTAGGATGGATAAAAAGACCGAAGGGGCTTACATATAGGCTGCATTTTCAGTAAAGCAGCAACAGCTGAGCTCATCATTATCACCGTATGTACAAATAAAACACAGCAAAAATGGATATTCTCAAGTCTTTAGGACATCCTGAAGAAATATACAACCTGTTTAAATTCAAAATGGGAGGCTGTCGCACTGTCATGCCTAAATTGGATTATGTGAGTAAAGCCTTTTCTTGGATAACTTATAAAAATTGCTCTCATGATAAGGTATTTCACCTGTATGCTTTAAAACACATCTGCTTTTAGAACGACAAGTAATCAGATAGATAGATAGATAGATAGATAGATAGATAGATAGATAGATAGATAGATAGATAATACACAAGTAATAAATGAACAAAATATATAGACTACTTAAAGAACAATGTATATTCTAACAGTTGACTGGTTACTAGTAATGTATTATATCACATATATAAAATATATGAAAATACAGATACAGACAGAAATACAGAATAGTGTTGCATTCAATTGTGTATTACATAAACAGATGTATATACAGGGAGTAAAGTGTACAACAGAACTGTATACAGTATAAGTATATAAGAGAATGCAGGTGAAGTGTACAGAGAGAAACACATGAATTAAATAGTACATATTTATAGTGGTGCAGTATTTATGGTATTGTTCTGTTCAGTACTGGAGTAATGCATTTTCTTCAATTGCATTTCAGTGTCCTAAGTTGACAGTTGCATCATCAAAGCTTTTGTTTGCATTAGCTCAGCAGAATGGACCATTCATAATATCAGAGAATACAATTAATACATAATCCCTGGTGAAGCGGAGGATGCATTTAGCACCACTAACCACCTTTTTAACAGTACAGTTCAGTCAGTGTAAGTGTGGTGGGAGAAGCAGAGCCACTGACTAAATAGCTTGGCTTTCCTTACATAATAAGATTAGTGGATCCCAGTGTCTGTGGTATGGGGGATACTCTGCGCATGTTTGACAGTTAATCCCATGATCTCCATGTTAAAACCACATCTTATAATGGTGTAGGACATGAGTCCCTCTCATCCGTTTTCAGTGTGTTTTTAAACGTGCAAACCTCTGTTAAAGAAGCTTTGTCAACACAAAGTTTGTGTCTTGGACACAAGGTAGAACCAACTCTTTCACCACAGTGCTACACACACAGGAATTTGACTTCCTCCCATCTGTGCAGTGAACACACACATACTCATAACACTTACACACTAGGGGGCAGTGAGCACACACTTGCCCTGAGTGATGGGCAGCTCCATCACCCGGTGGAGCAGTTGGGGGTTAGATGCCTTAATCAAGGGCATTTCAACAATTTCCTGTTGGTTCAGGGGACCATTGGTTGGCACGGTTGCTTTGGTGGTTAGTACATTCACCTCTCAGTGCTGAGGTCTTGGGTTCGAGTCCCCATCTGGGTGTAGTTTCTATGTTCTCCCCATGTCTGCATCGGTCACCTCCCACAGTCCAAAAACATAAAGATCAGGTGAACTGGCTATTCTAAATAATCCTGGTGTGTGTGAATGTATGTGTGTATGCCCAGATTTGGTTGGTACTCTGTCCTGGGTGATCTCCCTTGATGCAGCCCTCCTGGTGGACGGTCACTTCTGGTTGAGAGTATGCTGTATGCAATAGGCTGCCACTTCTTGCCAGTGTGTGACTGAGTTCTAAGTGTGTAAAAGGATTGTGTTGATTGTAAGGCATCCTTGGGTTTGAGAAAGGCAAATATATAAGTGTAACACTCATTCAAGAGTACTTCTTTAACCTCCTCAGTCCCAAGACAGGACACTTTGAAAACAAATGATATTTTGTAATGAAGTATGTTCATTGCAGCCATTTAAATGGCATAATAAAAAAAAGTGCATGGAGACTGTAAGATATTCAGTGTCCAGTATACTGGGCATTTGGACATGAAATCTGAAAGATTTTGAAAAATGAACTAATTTGTTAGTACCAATACAAGATACAAATTAAATGTATTTTCTGAGTTAACTGTTAGTGGAAATACGTAATACATTTTTTACAGAAAATTTACATACTGATATGAACAAATATAAACATTCTGCAGTACATTTCTATTATTTTATTATTATCTAATAATAATAATAATACAATAATTATTATTTTTTTATCTATTATCTAATAACTCTAGCACCTGTCAGTCCTAAACAGACATGAGAAGGTGAACATAGCATTGAAAAATGTCAAAAATATAGAGGAATACTAATGGTTTTAAGACGTGTGTATTCGTGATACATAGCATGCTTAACGCAGCATTCAGTATTCTAACTCCAAATGTCCAGATGGCTGGACATAAATGTTTTGCGCGAAATTTAAGACTTTGCAAATAACTTCCCATTGTTAATATCATTATTTTTTATCCTTAAACTTCTAGAATAACATATATACCAAGACATTTCAGTTATCTATTTCGGATAATTATGTAAAACTTATGTTTTTACGCGAGAAGCGTCTTTGTCTGCAGCTGCCATTTCAGGGAGTTTTTTTCAGCAAACCTATCAAAACAACCTAAATGTCCTTGTCCAACCAATAGAAAGCCAGAGTTGGAAATGAACACATAAAAGTGGGTGGGACAACGTAAAGTTGGTTGTTAAGTTAAAAAACCCAGAAAAATAATGTCCAGCATACTGGACGTTTGGAACGAGGAGGGTATGCTTTAGGCCACAGTTCCTCCTTGGCAATTAAATATAACCACTATGAACTAAAGGTTTGGGATTTTTGCTGTTATAATTCTGACTAATTAACTTATCAGGGACTGACAGGTGGGCTGTGCATAAGAAGACAGTCCCTTGTCAAAATAAAACACAACAAAGCTAACAGTGGTGCTAAAGCTAACATAGGCCTGTCATAATTTTAACACAATCATTTGAGATCTTTAGTATCTGAAACAATTATCAGTTGTTCCCAACCAGTTACTGGGTTTCACATTATGTCACAACAATCAGAAATGGTTTGTTTTCATTAGTTAAATAATCATCAACAATATATTATTTCATATCAGTGCAACTTGATATTAGCTACAAGTAAGAAGCTAATACACAAATTTAGTTGTTTTAAATGGTTAATTTGTATGACAGTTGTGAGGAACAAATGTCATGATGCTGACAGGCCTATGTTAGTTATGCTAAAACTAATTTAACCCTAGCATAAGTATCATGGATGTAGTAATCCTTATAATCATGTAGGCAGATCTAACAGGGGGTACATTTTCTGGCAGGTGGACTGTCTTAAACAACATCCCATAATATAACTCATTTTCTGTTCGCACAAATATAAAATGTTTTCAACCAAATATATGTTGGACCAATATGTATTACCTGTATAAGTATCATGGTTGTAATAATAATGAAGTCAGATTTAAGAAGGGGTACATTTTCTGGGAGGAGGACTGCCCTATATAATTGTGGATTTTAAATTTGTGGAGGTAATAACCCCAGAGCCAGGTTTAAAAGATGATGCATTTCATGGCCAATTAATTGCCTTATGAGAGGTTATGAGAATGTTAATTTGTTCCAAAAGTAAAATATACAAGATGTGAATTGAGGTCTAAAGGGGACATTATATACCTCTTTTTTAACAAGTTAGAACATGTCTATGGGCTGCAGAAAACATGTTCATGAAGTTCTTAGGACAAAATCACTCTCACATAAAGAGATATCACCAGCTCTATTCTTCCCAGTTTCAGTCCCTTTCAGAATGACCTGTTTAAGGGCTCTGTCACATTTATGCAAATAAGCTGTTGATGGCAATGCCCCAATACCAGTGTGCAAGCTGTTGGTTTTCCACACATGAAAATGACAGAACACAGAGGCGCTATCCAATGCTATATGTGTGACTCTGAGTCAGGGGCAGAGCAATTTCTCTATTTCTCTCTCTCTCTCTCTCTCTCTCTTTCTCTCTCTTTCTTTCACACACACACACACACACACAACACTTTGCAGCCAACAACACTTGTGTGACTTGCCTGTAGCCATATCACTCTGCGTCTATGCATGGTGCTTGTAAAACGAACATGCCAAAATGGGGGATATTCAACTAATCTAGTGGGTGGGGCTCTGGTGGGGGTTGATCAGTGAGGGGTGGTGCCAGGTCGATTCTATGTAAATTTCCTTATTGTATTAATAAGGAAGCCATCAAAGAAGCTTCTTTCAACTGACTCACAGAAAAGAGATGGATGTTATTTTTTCACACTTGGGGTGTTTGTAGGAGTAGTAGAGACTCAAGTGGAAATACAAAAACACCAAAAAGTGACTTTAGCATAATATGTCCCTTTTAATGTACAAGAGATTTGTCTTTACCCTCACAGACCACTAGATGTCAGGATGCTGTCACGTATTCAAAAAAGTCAAAGAGAAAGTTAAAAGCCTTTTTTATTTCTAGTCATCATGGACCAAATTAAACTAATCCATGCTGTCATTTTATTCCACAGAATAAAAACATTTATCACCTGCATTTCCTTCCAATATCACTTTTAACAAAATTTAAATGTTGCATTTGAGAAGTTAGGCTATACTTTCCTCACTAGGAGGATTTAGCACAATGTATAGAAGTGTACTCTGAGAAGTGGCAGTTTAGCTCTGCTGGGCATAAAACAATCAGTGTTGCCAGGTTCAGATTAATTCTCCATGCCATTACCTGCCTTAAACATGTCCATTTAAAGAGGGAACTTTCCAAAAATCTGAAGTTTCCAATCAAAGACATTTGAACAAGCTATAATAAAAAATAAATATCAACGTGTTATTTTGATGTTACTTTGTTACTTATATTTTTACACTTTTAGAAATTATACTCAAGCTTTATTGTTATTGTTATTATTTAGCATCAGAATGTAATAGAATGAGAGACAAGAAATAACTATACACTATAATTAAACTCATTAAATGAAATTAAATTAAATTAAAACATGTCTTTCCTTCCTTTCTGCTCTAATCATTGTCTAATCAAGTCTGAAACAGTCTAACCTTTATGTCTGAAACATAAGAAATGCTACATACTCAGGCTACATTCAGAGGCAGTAATGTCTCAGTCCAGTGTTAGCATACAATTACCTTTTATTAAGGCATCTGTCTTCAGACATAAGATTCAGATACAACTTATAATTTCATACCCAATCATATCATTTCAGCTCAGTAATCAATAAATGTTAAACCACAGTCTAACAAGCACAACTGCTAAATATTAAACAATTCTATGGTTAAACAATGAAGATTTTGTAATGCTAGCATTACCTTAGTTTGCAAGCTAACTGTTCAAAATCACCCATTACAGGTGACATTTGGTCTTTCTGTCAGAATAGCACAAGTGAGTTGACATCAGTCACTGAGATTTGAGTCTTTATCATTTGAATCTTTGTTTTTTTTTTTTTTTAGTTGCACTAATGATTAGCCAGTAGATAACTAATATTCAACTTTAGGTTGTGATTTGGTGGTGTTGACAGTTGAAAGGTATTTTTACACACAATTAAGAGAATATCCTCGCTATTTGGTCATGAATTTCAGGTGTGGCTACCTCAGTGATGTTTGATGAAAGGTCAAAATCTCAATGTTGTTTTTTTTTCTTAACAATGAATGCAAATATAAATAATGAAATTCTGTATTCCCATCTTTTTTACATATATAACATGTTATGCATATGTATTCAATGTTTGTAATTCAAATATACAAAGTCCATTCAAAACAAATGAGTGAATAACAACTTTTTATCAAAGTTGCTAAAAAACAGACTGATGTGATAAATGAAAACGTGAGTGAAAACATTTACTTTTGTCCTCTACAGGATGTCAAAGTTAATGTATGTAGCTGGTGGTGCACGTAGCCTGTTTATCCTCGATCGCATTTTCAAGAATATAGCGGGAAAACGACGAATCTGGCAACTTTGAAGACAACAGCAGAAACGTGTATTAGGGTTATTAAAACAGTGGGCGTGGCCGGGCTGACAGCGAGTAACGTTGCGTGGTGCAGATCTCTAGTCTTCCGAGCGAACGCTGTGGTGGCTTTTTAAACTTTCTCCTGTTTATAAATCAGCGGTCACTCCTGCAGTTCTCAACAACTTTACCTCAGCTAGTTCACGAAGCTACAGCACGTCTACTTCCCCAAACTGCTATGACGTCTTAGCGAAAGCTGCACATAACTGCACATGGCAGGAGTTTGTTGTAAGAGCTCAGCGCCTTTCTTCGTATTTAAGCGCACTCTGTCGGTGCGTAGCTCGGCTTCAGCCCCGCGACCCCCCGCTCTATCTGTAGGGAGAAGAGGCGTCCAGGAGGGCTGCCTGGCTGCCCGACCCCAGCAGTTAAAAAACATCGGCCCTCACCGACACAACGCCTGTCTGTTCTTCTCTTGTCAGGAGTCAATGAGCGACACTCTGAGGACGTGTTATGTTTATCTGAACCAGACCAGCAGGAGTTTCGCTGCTGTGATCCAGGCCCTGGACGGAGAACTACGGTAAGGCCTGACCTCACACCCATCTTCTGTAAGGCGTGTTAACACGTGCATTTAAAATAAGAATATTGTGAAAACAGGTCATTTGTGTTCATAGTTTAATTCAAAATGCTAAAATACTAATTATTGCACGTAAAGTTACGTTTAAAGTCTTGTTTGTTTTAACCTTTTCATGCATGGTGGTCACCACTGTGAACAGGAACTGCACACAATCCTATACACAAATAATCTTTTTGCAGGAAGTAATAAGCATTATCTTCTGAGTTGTTTAAAATATTGTTTTTCTTTATGCTATTATAACGTGTCCACTACACTGGACATCATGCATCCTAGAGGTGTTTCAGCTACCAAATATTAATTTAATTCCTATAACCAGAGCAGTACTGGCTAAAATATTAGATTATTAATATTTCTCCTACAACATAAAAAATATTTTTAATTTATTTTTAAAATAAGTAATAATGTAAAATTCATGGACACATGAATAACTCACTAAAATGATTGTATCAAGATGTATCCATGAAAGGGTTCATGTTGATCAGTTTGTTTTATAGCTCATGAAATCCAGAATCTCAAATTATTAGAATATTTCATTTGTATTGTTCAGATAATATGAACAAAAATACTTGTCACTTTATCTGTATGGATTAAATGGGTGTGATAATGGAGGGATCGATTATGAACACATGAACTTTTTCACTATATTCTAATTTTGCACTATTATAGCTGTAAACAAATGTGACAAGTCTGTCAATGGGTCTTTGAGAAAGCTTCACTTAAACAATTTTATATATAATTTTTTAAATTTGCATTATTATTATATTGTCAGAACTAAGTCTGGCTAAATTTTGATACAAATACCAAGTGTAGTATCACAATACTTTGATACCAAATCAAACTATAAATTAAAAACACTCATCAGTGTCTTTAACGTAAAATGTTTGATAGAAGGCAGATGTATTTTTACAGTTTTTTAAATGTAATTTTCTAATCTATACAGAACTCTTGAGTTGCAAGCAAAATTCTGTTAAATTAGTCCATCTTATTTCTATTAGAAAGTGTTAAAAGTTAGAGTTAGAGCTGATTGCCAAATTTGAATATTGAAAGGTTTTGGTACTTTTGATGTGATTGGAAGCATGTTCATTATGCTGGACAGTACCACTGTAGTCTGTTTGAGCCATTAGCTTTTCACTTCAGTCTTCTTAGGAAATGTCATACGCCTACTTCTTACCTAGAATATTTATTTTTGCAAAACAAGGTATAAGAAAATTCTTTAGTATTTTGCATAAATCTTATCCAACTAACTCCTGCCAATCATAATATAAATATATACCGTACTAGTCAAAAGTTTGGACACCTTTCTGGACATTCAGTACTTTTTCATTATTTAAAAATGTTCTGTATTGTAGTTTAATACTAAAGTCTAAACTATGAGTAAACACATCTGTAATTATTTAGTAAACAAACAAGTAAACAAACCAGAATATGTTTATATTTGACATTCTTCACAGTAGGCACCTCTTGCTTAGATGCAGCTTTCTTGGCATTTTCTCAGTCAGCTTTATGAGGTAGTCACCTGGAATGGCTTTCAGTTAACAGCTGTGTCTTGTCAAGAGTTCATGACTTGCATTTCTTGCCTCTTAATGTGTTTGAGAGTTGTGTCTCTACTTTGAAGTAAAATCTAAAACATGTTTTGGTTTGTTTATCACTTTTAAGTTTACTACATGATTCATTATGTGTTCACTCAGAGTCTGGATGGCTTCAGTGTTCATTTATAGTGTAAGAACAAAATAAAAACATTCAATGAGAAGGTGTGTCCAAATGTTTGACTGGTACTGTACATAAAAATACAGATTTCACATTAAATTAACTTTGAACCTATTATCCGTTTATTTAAAGATTGTCAGATATTTAGATTTAAAATTGTCATAATGAAAAATAGCATAAATTTTAAGGTATAAACAAAAAACATTTTAAAAAATAGCAAATTCAAACAGCTCATGATGTTAATCTTCTGTTAAAACTATCAAAATTTCACATTAGGACAAGAAAATCTGCCGATCAAACACCAGATTTCTGGCATATGACCTCTTACCTGTACATACTAGTAAAACACTAAAGCCAAAAGTCACGTTGTGAACAGTTGTGTATGCTGTAGCTTAATGTATTTATTCTAAAGCATTTTTGTTTGCTGAAGCTGTTTGTCTGCCATTTTTTGTGATGTATTACATTAGTTTTTATT